>VYZU01081018.1:0-31262 GCA_013401355.1 Ceyx cyanopectus | reverse complement strand
GTTATTATTATTTCATTATTATTATTATTTTTATTTTATTTTTTCTTTCACTGAAGATGTTCCAGTTCCTTTTTCTAATCACTCAGTCTCCCCCTTATTCCCTTTCTCTTCTCCTCTGGGGAGGGAGGGGGGTTGACAGAATCTGTTGTAGGTCTAGCAGGCTGTCCTGACCCTAACCTGTGACAAGAGCACTGATTTTTGTCCTTGAGACAGGTTAGAAATCCTAATTGCTTGAATTATTTTTGCAAACAAAATCATTTTTGCAAACAAAACTCCTTCATGTAGCAGTAGAAGACTAGTAACTGTGTGTAGAGTATTTTACTGAGATAACATAAAAAATTCAGGGGCCTTCTGTAATGCCTCAAGTCCTGTCAGCATCACAGGTCCTTGGCAGTGTTTTTAAGGGAACTGTTTTCTGTTCATGATAGAACAGTACCTAGAAATGCTGGCACTGTGGGACAGGAGTGGTACAAGTGAAGGGTAAAAGGAAAACAGGAGAAAAAAGTCTGGACTTGTGGATTTAAGGTAGGTCATTTACACAAAGCTTTGCTTCTGGAAACCAATCTCTGTGTGATGTTCCTCTCATTCTAAAAAGAGCTTGGAAGCCAAGAGCTCTGCTGCAGAAACAACTCGAGGGGTGGCAGAAGGATCCTTCTGTTGGCTGCCTCTTGCCAAGTAGCAGCCTTTGTCTGCTGTCCACTTCAGGAACCTACCTGCCTCAAGTAATCAAGTTAACTGCAAACATCATTCCCCAAGTGTTTCTTTGACCATCTGTTACCATCTTCAGTTGCACTGATTTTCAAGGAGGAAGTAGAAAAGTGAGTACTTTAGAATTATCTGTCTATGCATCTGTAGTCCTCCTACTTAGGATTGCCTTTCCCAGCTTCTCAGGGAGTGAATGAAGTGTGCACACCTCCAACAGAGTGTGAGCACATTCAGGCCTTGGCTTTGTAGGCTTTGGAGGATCAAAATAAACTTCCCTGTCACTAGTTCTGGGGATCTTAACATATTTCAAAAATGATTTCCAAATTATATCCTCAGGTACAGAAAATAATTTGATTTTCTCAGTAAATACTGCATTAAGCACATTTCTGTCGTGCCTTTCGAGGCATTATGAAGTACTTTAATTGATCCTCTAAGTGAGGGAACTGACTCAGAAATACTGATTTTTCCACGTATCACTCTTTATTCATACTTTTTTTTTTAATTGATGAGCAGAGTGAGACAAAGACTGTTTTAAATTGCCTTTTATTTTCCTTTTTCTCCTTAGGCAAATTGATTAATGCTAAAGGAAATGTGATAAGAGGAGAAAAAAAAAAGAGGGTTTCTTTCTAGTTTCTATTGAATAAAAATAATGAAGAGAAAGCAAATTCATTATCAAATTAATCTTTCAAAGTATTAATAGCTCCAAAATGAATAAATTATTGAACTGCTTTTAAAAAGAGATGTTACTGTAACAGTGAGTGGACAGGGACAATTTTACACCTAAGAGAGTTTCCAGAAGATGATGTGGGAAGCTGGATTTTCACTCTCTCTTTATTTTTGGTTGGGTTTTTTTCCTCCTTTTTTAAGGTTGCAGAGTTTTTATGTTTAGCAGCCTGTGGTTTTATGCCCTTCCATGTGCCCAGATGGTTTCTTCACTCCATAAAAGCCTCTGCCACAGCACTGAATTTTCAGTGGTCAAGTGTGTAACAGATTAACTACAAATTTGGATGTAGAAATGCCTTCTTCTGAGTTTCTCATTTCCTTTTGAAAATTCCCATTTTAGTTTTCTGGGCTGTTTCCTGGATCTTGTTTCAGTGTCCTCATTTAAAAAAAACGCGGGATTTTTCCTTGGAAAGCACTGGGTTTTGAAAGAGTAGTTGTGAAGACTAAAGATAATGGGAAAGTAGAGAAGAGAGAGATGGAGGGATGCTGCAGCAAGTGTTGCAGGGTGACATGCAAGGTTGTAAGCCTTGGGCTTAGGAAACTGTCCTGCTAGGAAGAGTTATGCAAGAAATATGCTGAAGGTGGTGAGTGTGATACAAACTGAGTGGGTTTAACAGTGTGAAATTCAAGGTCACATACTTGAGCGTAAATAAACATTTCTTCTAAAAACAGAGGGATCGTCTTGTAGAAACTGAAGGAAGAGGAGGAAGTTTTGTCTGTCTTCATAAATGACTCAGCCAACTATAGGATGAAGCTTTGAAAAAGCCAAAAGGAGCCCTTGTTTAAATCTGTAAATCTCACAGATTTTCATCAAGTGAAGTGAAATCAGATGAGGCATGTAGAGTAATAAATATAAGAAGATTTAATTAAATAATGAGTGTATTCAAATAAATAGTCTTGGATAAAATTACTTGGGGAAACTGAGGCAAGTTTTCCTATCTATGTATCAGTAAGATTCTGAAAAGATCTATGGGAGTCATGTTGAAGGGAGAAAATATTCTTTTTATGATAACATTTATTACATGGAAAAGATGCTACAATTTCAGTAACACAAACTGATCTCAATCCAGTACATTCTTTATTGTACTCAAAGACTGAGAGTAGCCATGTTGTGTGATAAATCTTAGGGGGAAATGTGATGCAAATCTCCTTCCCTGCCAGGCTGTCAAGAGTGCTTCCTAGTACCAGCTGAACACCCCTAACATCATGATAGAACAGTTTAAAATCCTTAAATGGCTATAAAAATAAAAGGAAAAAGAAAATCTGTTGGTTTTTAAAGGATAAATGGTAGCAGCAGTATTCACTTGCTTTCCTTCCCCACCCCCCCCAGGCCCCAGCCTGTAGTAATTAAACATTTAGTGAATATAATGCTGTCACATCTGGAATTTGTCAACACATTTATGTCTTGAAAGTTTCTTCAAGTTAGTAATTAGTGTTAAATTGTTTGACGCAATCTGAAGTCTTCTGGTAAAGTGTTGTCAGACTGTTGATGAGGAATGCAGAAACGACTTAAAAACTGGGAAACATACAACTGATAAAGAAATTACATCTAGTGTCCTGGGGAGTCAACACAGAATAATGAAGTAATGTCTATTATGTGGGAGAAGGGGGAAAAAAAAAGCCTTAATACAGGATAGACACCAGAGCAGGGATGTGAAGATGATCAGAGGGCTAGAGCACATCCCCTGGGAAGACAGTTTAGGGTTGTTCAGCCTGGAGAAGGCTCTGGGGAGATCTTAACTGCTGCAGGAAAGCTGGGGAGGGCCTGTGCACAAGGGCAGGTAGACTGGTACAAGGGCTTGGGGAGCAGTGGCTGGAAAGTGCCCAGCAGAAATGGCCCTGGGGGTGCTGGTGCCACCCGGCTGGGCATGAGCCAGGGGGTGCCCAGGGGCCAAGAAGGCCAAGGGATCCTGGGCTGGCTCAGCAGCAGCGTGGGCAGCAGGAGCAGGGCAGGGATGGGGCCCTTGTGCTGGGGCCTGGGGAGGCCTCATCTCAGTGCTGGGCTCAGCTCTGGGCCCCTCATGCCAGGACAGAGCCTGAGGGGCTGCAACGTGTCCAGAGGAGCTGCCAAGAGAAGCAGTGGTGTGAGGAGAGGCTGAGGGAGCTGGGCATGGGCAGTGTGGAGCAGAGGAGGCTGAGGGGGGAGCTCATTGCCCTCTCCAGCTCCTGCCAGGAGGGTGCAGAGAGGTGGGGGAGGCCTCTGCTCCTTAGGCACTAGTGACAGAAGCAGGGGCTGGGCTGAAGCTGCAGCAGGGGAGGGTTCCAGTGGATACTGGGAAGGAATTCTTTCTGGAGAGAGTGGTGATGCCCTGGCACAGGCTGCCTAGGGAGGGGGTGGAGTCCCCAGCCCTGCAGGGGTTGCAGAAAGGATTGACAAGGTGCTTCAGGACATGCTCTGGGGCAGTACGGAGGTGGGGGTTTGTGTTTTTTCAAATGATCTGTTATTTAGGTTTTTTGGTGTAATAGGTTTGTTTGGACTGGGTGATCTGGGAGGTCCTTTCCAAGCAGGATTATTCTGTGATAGATAGGATGAGGGTAATGGTTTTAAACGGAAAGAGGATTGATGTAGATGAGATACAAGGAAGAAATTCTTCAGTGTGTGCTGGTAAAACAATGGAGTTGGTTGTCCAGGGAAGCTTTGGTTGCTCCTCCATCACTGGATGTGATCAGGGACAGGTTGCCTGGGGCTTTGAGCAACCTGCTTCAGTCAAAGGTGCCCCTGCTCATGGTCAGGGGATTGGAACTAGATAACCTTTAAAGTCCCTCCATCCCAAACTTGTCTGTGGTTCAGCAGAGCAGATGGGGCACTATGTTGCCATACATAGCAGCATCCTATATGGTCACCTATATGGATATTTCCATAGGGCACTGTCTGTGAAACACCACTGAGGCTGTGGCTGGGATACCTCTGCTGGTTGCTTTGCTAAAATCAAAAACATTTTGACTGTATTCATATGATAGTTAAAAAAAAATGAGTAATTTAAGATGAGAATAAATAAAATATCTCCATGAAGTATATAGCAATGGGTGTTTAGCTGCACTCTGGAAGGCCAGAAGCAAGTTGGAGGGGTGTCCTTCCTTTATTTTTTCACATCTTTAAAGCCTCATGCAAAACAATTCAGAATCAAAACCTGACTGTTAAAATCTAGTCATTCAGAAAAGTGTTGATCTAGCTTTAATAATTTTTATGAGAAGTTTTGATCAGTTGCTGGCTTTAATGTATAAAATTGTACTGCTGTATCAAATGCAGTGAGCTGGAGATTTGATTTGAGCTGTGTGATGATGGTGCTGTAAAGCACCAGGGTACAGATGAATTTTAGTATGACTCTGAAGGATACAGTGCTGTTACCTGATGGTAATTTCTTGCTAGGTGTGAGGTTCAGAATCAAAAAGTTGTGGCTGGAAGTAAGCCAGACTGAAAAGTTAGATGTAACAATGCATCTTGGGCAAGATAATTTAAGATTATGGACTGTAGAGCTGAAAAATAACTCACAGATCATCTAGTATGTGCCTGGCAGTTTGAAATAGTTCTTTCTAGCCTTTCATTAATATTTTTCTAGTCCATTTTAAAATCACCACTTGGTGATATTTCAATTACATCTCTGAGGAAATAGCTTGCTGCTTTTTTCCTGGTTTTCTTCTTGTTTGTTTTGCTTTGTTTTGTTGTTCTGTCTTGTTTTGTTTTATTTCTCCCCTAGCAGCCAGCGTAATTCTGTTTATTTTTGTGCTGTGGATTTAGGATGTGTCACACTTTGTCCAGACACTTCCCTGCAATAGTCAATCATTGCTTTCCCAAACCAACCACATGTTTCCCTGCATCTCAGGTCCTCATTCTGCTCATGGTTTGCACCCCCAAGGATGGTTTCTGGCTTCTCCTGGTGTCCTTGGGAAGAGCCTGAGCCTGTCTCAGCACACAGCCCTCCCTTCTGGAATGCTCCTCCCCTCCATGCAGCCATGTGCTGCCAGAGCTGATCCCTGTGTCTGCTGGGGAGTGATGCAAGGCCCATCTGTTACTCCAGAAAAAACAGCTTTTAAGGGTGGCTTGTGGCTTGCTTGTTTTTTTTTTCAAAGGTTTCAGTGTCCATATTTGTCCAGGGAATCTCCAGAAGCAATCTGCACAGTCATTTCCCTCCAGGAGCAGCTCTTGGCAGTGCTTTCTCCTCACCTTGCCTCCAAGCTTGCAGCAGCAGGCTTCTTGCACAAATAGATTTCAAAGAAAGCTCAGTTATGGCTTATTTTAAATATATCAGTAACCTCTGTTCCTTCACTTCTTTCTGTGACTTTCCTTCTGTAGGAAATTCCATTCATTTCTTAACTTCTGCTGGCATTAAATCATTATCAGAGCTAACAATAATTTTATGAATAGCTCGAGAATAGTTCTTCCAACTGTAATTTCTTTTGTTCAACAGCTTCTCAATTATTATTCTTCCTTATGGCACCCACACAGTTTTTCTGGCTTGTTTCTATTCTGTTCTCGCCAGATGTTTTTTCCTAAGATTGTGAGATAATGAAATGGTGCCACTGTACCCATGGTTTTAAAAAGAAAACATGTTTTCTTGGGTTTTTTTGTTTTATTGGGTGTTCTGTTTTTGCTAAGAAGTGCAATTAGCTTGACATTGCATTCATATTTTTCCCAACCATGTTTCAGACTTTGGACAGATTTAAGAGCAGGCTGCCTCTGGAGTTTGACAACACCTCAACTTTGGAAGGAGTAACTTTTTTTTCAGTACTTAAGTTACAGGTGGCACTTGGACCTTAAGAGTTAGAACATGGAAATTGAGGATTTAAAGGAGTTAGTTACAAATAACCCTGTCTCAGTTGATTCCACTGTATCCTGCTTTGTCAGGTGAATGCCCTGAGCAGGCAGAGAGAGACTGTTTAAGTCAATGCAATTTTATGCAAACTACCTTCAGAATTAATGATTTCATACCATGCAAAGCTTTTTCTTCCTTCTTGCTTTATACCCACCCCAGGTAGCTGTCAGGTGTGCAGCAGGGAGGCACTCAAACCTCTTGTGTCCAGAGAGAGTTGAACCTGCTGTGTCCTGGAAGACCACTTAACCATTTGGTGAAGACAGTTGTCTTGGTATCAATCAGATCCAGACAGCTTCAGCACAAAAATGATCAACCTGGCAATTCCGCATTCATCACAATTAAATATTTTCTTCTGATAGAGCAAATTGTTGTAAAAACCACACATGTTGCCCAGTTCTGTGGCTGAGTGATCAGCAGGAGGTTGCTGCTACATGGTATAAAGCAGGAAAAAATGAAGTTGTTGCTTTAGAACCTCTCTTGCTGGTTTGGATTCTCCCTGAGCCTGTTGAAGAAGCTGTGGAAGCAGTCTCAGGATCAGACTCAGCTTCAGCACTCACTGCCCTGGGCTGACATTTTATTAAGCTAAACAAATAGAAGCTTTGAGAAAGAAATTAGTGAAGTAAGTCTGTGTTACTCTGGTGATCAGCAGCTTCATTTGTCTTGTAATATTGTATATTGAGTCTTCATTTTCTTCAGTCAAAAGCATTACTAAAATGTAGTGTTTACTCTGATGCTATTTCAATTTTATTGAGTCAGCCTTTATGAAGGAATTTTACATTGCTTGCCTCTTATTACACACACATAGTGTTTGGTGCTTGTTGGAAAAGAAATGGTTACAGCTTAGTTACTACAGCATTTGTAATGCAGCAGTGAGGTGACTTTTACATCCACATAAAGCTGAGATGGCTCCAGCTCCAAATGATCTTGGCTTTTTCTGTGCTCACTGGGAGCTTTTAGGAGCCTCCTGCCATTCCCTCACTGGTGATTTCTGAACGTGAGGGCAGCTGCAAGGATGTGTTGCAGGAGTGATTTGCCACCAGTGCTGCACCAGGGTGTGGAATAGCAGTTGTTCCAGCAAGAATGCTCCAAAATGCTTCCTCACTGACTGAGAAAGGACTTTGTTGAATGGGTATTCACAGATTCACAGATATTAGGGGTTGGAAGGGAGCTAGAAGATCAATCTAGTCCAACCCCCCTGCCAGAGCAGGGGCACCTAGACCAAGTCACCCAGGAACAGATCCAGGGGGGGCTGGAATGTCTCCAGAGCAGGACACTCCACAACCTCCCTGGGCAGCCTGTTCCAGAGCTCTGGCACCCTCACTGAGAAAAAGTTCTTTCTTGTGTTGACCCTAAACCTCCTGTGCTCCAACTTGCACCCATTGCCTCTCGTCCTGTCATTGGATGAGTATGGAAAGATGTGCTCTCAAACTCAGGAGTCTTTTGAGAAAATAAGCAGATGGAAGTTGATCTCCACTGAGTGATAGGTCCAAAGAGATTCATGAACTGGGTGTTGAGCCATTGACCATCTTTTGAGTTCAGATTTCTTAAATGCTGTCAATGCATTAGGAAATCATGTGCTATAAATGCCATTTATAGACCTGAAGCAGGAGGAGTTTGTGGGTGGGGTAACCACTATTCTTTACCACTGCAGAATGATGGCATCTAAACTATTGCTGTCACAGAACCACAGAATTTCTGAGGCTGGAATAGACCTGTGAGAGCAACAAGTCCAGCCCATGACCTGTCAGCAGCACCTTGGCTAGAGCATGGCCCTGAGTGCCACAGCCAGGCTTTCTGCTGTGCAGGGGCAGTGACTCCAGCACTTCCCTGGACAGTCCATTCCAACTGGGACATGGTGTCAGAGGCTTTGCTGAGGTCAAGGTAGTCCAAATATCCACTAGGCTAATGTCATATAAAAGAAAGTTAAGCACAGGCTGATATAAAAATCACCTTATTCTAGTGACCATCATTTTTTCTGTCCTCCAGAGGTAGATGTCATTTATTTTATATTATGTCCACTTAATGGAAAACTTTAATAATGATTCCTACCTCCTGCAGGCACTAGCACAAATGTGAAGACCAAGTTCTCTTTCAGCAAAAAACTGGGGTTATTACTGAGTTAGGAGANCAACCATGTTTCAGACTTTGGACAGATTTAAGAGCAGGCTGCCTCTGGAGTTTGACAACACCTCAACTTTGGAAGGAGTAACTTTTTTTTCAGTACTTAAGTTACAGGTGGCACTTGGACCTTAAGAGTTAGAACATGGAAATTGAGGATTTAAAGGAGTTAGTTACAAATAACCCTGTCTCAGTTGATTCCACTGTATCCTGCTTTGTCAGGTGAATGCCCTGAGCAGGCAGAGAGAGACTGTTTAAGTCAATGCAATTTTATGCAAACTACCTTCAGAATTAATGATTTCATACCATGCAAAGCTTTTTCTTCCTTCTTGCTTTATACCCACCCCAGGTAGCTGTCAGGTGTGCAGCAGGGAGGCACTCAAACCTCTTGTGTCCAGAGAGAGTTGAACCTGCTGTGTCCTGGAAGACCACTTAACCATTTGGTGAAGACAGTTGTCTTGGTATCAATCAGATCCAGACAGCTTCAGCACAAAAATGATCAACCTGGCAATTCCGCATTCATCACAATTAAATATTTTCTTCTGATAGAGCAAATTGTTGTAAAAACCACACATGTTGCCCAGTTCTGTGGCTGAGTGATCAGCAGGAGGTTGCTGCTACATGGTATAAAGCAGGAAAAAATGAAGTTGTTGCTTTAGAACCTCTCTTGCTGGTTTGGATTCTCCCTGAGCCTGTTGAAGAAGCTGTGGAAGCAGTCTCAGGATCAGACTCAGCTTCAGCACTCACTGCCCTGGGCTGACATTTTATTAAGCTAAACAAATAGAAGCTTTGAGAAAGAAATTAGTGAAGTAAGTCTGTGTTACTCTGGTGATCAGCAGCTTCATTTGTCTTGTAATATTGTATATTGAGTCTTCATTTTCTTCAGTCAAAAGCATTACTAAAATGTAGTGTTTACTCTGATGCTATTTCAATTTTATTGAGTCAGCCTTTATGAAGGAATTTTACATTGCTTGCCTCTTATTACACACACATAGTGTTTGGTGCTTGTTGGAAAAGAAATGGTTACAGCTTAGTTACTACAGCATTTGTAATGCAGCAGTGAGGTGACTTTTACATCCACATAAAGCTGAGATGGCTCCAGCTCCAAATGATCTTGGCTTTTTCTGTGCTCACTGGGAGCTTTTAGGAGCCTCCTGCCATTCCCTCACTGGTGATTTCTGAACGTGAGGGCAGCTGCAAGGATGTGTTGCAGGAGTGATTTGCCACCAGTGCTGCACCAGGGTGTGGAATAGCAGTTGTTCCAGCAAGAATGCTCCAAAATGCTTCCTCACTGACTGAGAAAGGACTTTGTTGAATGGGTATTCACAGATTCACAGATATTAGGGGTTGGAAGGGAGCTAGAAGATCAATCTAGTCCAACCCCCCTGCCAGAGCAGGGGCACCTAGACCAAGTCACCCAGGAACAGATCCAGGGGGGGCTGGAATGTCTCCAGAGCAGGACACTCCACAACCTCCCTGGGCAGCCTGTTCCAGAGCTCTGGCACCCTCACTGAGAAAAAGTTCTTTCTTGTGTTGACCCTAAACCTCCTGTGCTCCAACTTGCACCCATTGCCTCTCGTCCTGTCATTGGATGAGTATGGAAAGATGTGCTCTCAAACTCAGGAGTCTTTTGAGAAAATAAGCAGATGGAAGTTGATCTCCACTGAGTGATAGGTCCAAAGAGATTCATGAACTGGGTGTTGAGCCATTGACCATCTTTTGAGTTCAGATTTCTTAAATGCTGTCAATGCATTAGGAAATCATGTGCTATAAATGCCATTTATAGACCTGAAGCAGGAGGAGTTTGTGGGTGGGGTAACCACTATTCTTTACCACTGCAGAATGATGGCATCTAAACTATTGCTGTCACAGAACCACAGAATTTCTGAGGCTGGAATAGACCTGTGAGAGCAACAAGTCCAGCCCATGACCTGTCAGCAGCACCTTGGCTAGAGCATGGCCCTGAGTGCCACAGCCAGGCTTTCTGCTGTGCAGGGGCAGTGACTCCAGCACTTCCCTGGACAGTCCATTCCAACTGGGACATGGTGTCAGAGGCTTTGCTGAGGTCAAGGTAGTCCAAATATCCACTAGGCTAATGTCATATAAAAGAAAGTTAAGCACAGGCTGATATAAAAATCACCTTATTCTAGTGACCATCATTTTTTCTGTCCTCCAGAGGTAGATGTCATTTATTTTATATTATGTCCACTTAATGGAAAACTTTAATAATGATTCCTACCTCCTGCAGGCACTAGCACAAATGTGAAGACCAAGTTCTCTTTCAGCAAAAAACTGGGGTTATTACTGAGTTAGGAGATTTTTTTTTAACTTTTTTTATTGATACTGGTAAGAATTTGCTGCTGCTTTTTATAGCAGTCTGCTTCCTTGAAGGTTTGAACTCACCCTCTCTTCCTTCACACATTTATTCTTCAGAAATTCCTTGCTATGCTGTTATCATTACACACAGACAGATCATGGCTTTTGAAAAGTAGAGCTGTGGCCAGATACAACTTTTTCATAGAACAGAACCTTGTTGCCTTGAATTGTCAGTGGTATCTGTAGCAAAGGCTGGGCATTTTTGGGTTTGTTTTCTGCTTTTCCCTATTTCTTTGCCTTGGGAGCTGGAAGGAGGTAGGGAGACTGGAATCACCACAGCAGTTTTTCCTAATTGAAGCAGAACAGACTTGCTGCACTCAACAGTGACATCCCACATCTGCATTTTAGTGATACCACAGTCATCATTTGGAGGAATGAAGATAGTGGAAAATATGCTGGCACATTTCTATTTAGGTGAAATAATCAGTGAATGTGTCAAGACTAGTGTCTTGTGTTTATAGGCAAATTTTCCTCCTTTCAGGGCTCTTTTTAAGCATGCAATCTGCAAACCTTTCCAACATTAGGTTCTTTTTCTGGAGCAGAGGGATATATTTGTCTGTTGAAAATGGGGTATGAGCTGACACAGGAATTTCCAGCTCTGAGTGTGAAAGTTCAAGAGGAGGTCTTTGGGTATAAAGGGAGGAGAATCAAAGCATCTTCTGGTTGGCAGGTATCAATTTGGAAGATGTGCAGCTCATTATTCCTGTTCCCCACATCACCTTTCTCTCTCTGATCATCACTTCAGGATAACTCTTGACAGGCAGATTTTAGCCTGTGTCTCTCCTTTCCCATGCTGAAAATGTGACGATGACAATGTTTATGTGTTCCAGAGTTTGCTGGCTACTGAACTGTGTGAAAACCAGTGAGCAAGTAGGAGTGAATTCCCAAAGAGACGTGCCAATGATGCCAGATAGAATAAATAAAGAAATATAAATACTGTCTAGGTGACCCTGCTCTGGCAGGGGGGTTGGACTGGATGATCTTCTAGGTCCCTTCCAACCCCTGACACTGTGATTCTGTGAGTGGCCACTGCTGTTCACAGTGACTAACACTGCTGATGTCTCCTGTTTGTAGATCACCTCTCTTGTGACTCTGCAGCTGTTGTCTATGGTTGGCCAGAATGACCAGCTGGATGGACCACGATATAAATGTACTGTATCCCTGGACTTCATCAGAGCTGTTGCCAGGTGAGCCTGCTGGAAATCACTGCTCTGGGTGCTGACTGGAAGAGACTTCAAAGCCAGAATTTGACAGGACAAGAGGCAATGGGAGTCAGTTGGAGCACAAGAGGTTGAGGGGAAACACAAGGAAAAACTTGTTCCCAGTGAGGGTGCCAGAGCCTGGCAGGGGCTGCCCAGGGAGGTTGTGGAGTCTCCTGCTCTGGAGACATTCCAGCCCCCCCTGGATCTGTTCCTGGGTGACTTGGTTTAGGTGCCCCTGCTCTGGCAGGGGGGTTGCACTGGATGATCTTCTAGGTCCCTTCCAACCCCTGACACTCTGTGATTCTGTGATTCTGTAAGCATAGCCCAATTCTGTGAGAAAAATCTCTGTTACACTGGCAGTATGTGTTACAGTGAGATACTGTCTCTGTGCTTAATAAAGGTCAGGGACTTCATGTGAAAATATTGCTCCCAAATGCCAGCCCATTTCATTACCGAAGGCACATGATAGTATTGGAGTCTGAAGTGAAGCTCTTAACAGTGTTTGCTGTACACATAATGTAAAAGCTTCATAGCTTCAAGAATTCAACACAGGCTCTCTGTAATGGATACAAATCAATTCAATAAATGAATGCCAGTACCTCAACAACTCAACAATTCAGTGTCTTCAGGTTTGGAGGCTGAGAACAGTTCCAGGCCCATAGGATTGATGGTGATAAATTACAGACAAAAATGCATGGGATACATAGGCAACAGTCAAGCCTGTGTCCCGTGTTTGTGAAATGCCAGCAGCATGACCTCACCTACCTGTCACTGCAGCCAACTCATTAGCAGCTCTTGGAGAAAGCCTTTTTAGCCAGAAAAGAGCCCAGAAATGCCATGTGGACAAAAGGAAGAGAAACACTCTCAAGGCCAACAATGTGGGACACCAGAGGATCCCGTGGTGTGGTCTGTAGCCCATAACCCCAGTGAATATATTGATCTTCTGAGCTATTCAATGTCCAGTAGCCTTGCCAGAAAACCCCACAGACACACTGATTTCAGCTTGGACAGACTATAGAGTAGAACTTCACCTGGTTCTAGCCTGGCTGCACCACACTGCTGGGACCTCCATGGCTTGGCTGTCTCAGTTTGCTGTTGCCAGTACTAAGGTCACTGTGGGTGACATGCTAAAAGCTCCCACTGGTCCCAAAGTACAGCAGGCCATCTGCTCAGCAACATGGATCATTGTGCTTACAAAGCTCCCTGAATTCTTGACCCTGCTCTAGCTACAGTGGGGAACAGAGATGAGTTCCTAAGCTCTGCACTGACTGTGAGAGTCCTTGAAGTGACAGCTCTCTCCTTGCACCTGAAACATCCTTACAAGTGTCACTCACTCCATTAAAGTAAGTTAAAGATGGCCCAAAAACAGCACCAAAACTTGATCTGTGCAGCTCATGCTTACTGGAGAAAGTGTTGGAGATGCTGTCCCTTCAAACCTCAGTGCACAGCATAGTGCTTGGGCCTTCCTTTGGTCAGATGTGTGTTATTTGTGTATATATATATTTTCCTGGCTGATTTTTTTCTCCAGCTTATGAGGAAGAAAGCAATTCTTTTCCTACCTCCCACCAAGTAGTTGGAAAGTGTGTGGATGGGGCCATTGGAATGACCTGACAGATTTAAAAGTTGGCCTGTTCCCTTCTCTCCTGTTCCCCACCCCCTGCTTTCTCTTCTTGCTTTGTTCCTTTGTCACATTTCTTCCATTAAGAATCTTTTCCAGCCCTGGGTCTTTGTGAGATCATTAAGGAGGATGATTCATAAAGATAGCAGGTTTCAGGAACCAGTGATAAATGGGTTTCTCCTTTGTCCTGATGGGGTTAGCTACGGGGCAAAGCCATGGTCTCCTGTGCTGGCAGAAATGTCATTTTCTAGCTGTGCTACAGCCTAGCAGCTGCCTGTGGGTTGAACCACTTGGGGGGGAGGTGATGTTTACTGCAGAGCAGGAGCTGCTTTGTCACTTCAGCCAAAGTGTACAGCAAGGAAGCATCCCATCCCCTGATTCTTTCTGCTGTGTTGCTGTGATAGTACTAAAATAAATGTTAGTCGCTAAAGGATTTTTTTGGAGTGGCGTAGTGTCATGTGAGTCCAGCACTGGCAGCTAAGTTCTGTAATGTTGGCACTGAATTAAGCAGACTCACACATGGTATTTCTTCTTGTGTATCTCAGGGGTGTCTCAACTTTTTCTCTGCCCATTATGATGTTTTCTAGAAACTTTTAGTAAAGTTGAGTTACAGGATGATGCTTGAGCAGAGAACTTTTAATTATTGTAGTCTAACAAATCAGACATTCAGCCAGTTAATCTTAGTTAGCATTGTGAGCAGTTATTTTTGCATCATTCAATACTTAAGAAACAACAACTTTGAATTTTATACTTGTCATTATGTGCAGTAATTTGCATTATTTATTCCAACAGTAATCCCCAAAGCCTGAGTGGTAGATTGGAAAGCAGAATGAGTTTAGAGACAAAAAAAATAATTATATGTTTTATTCTACTGCTATTTCATTCTGCCTGCCATTGAAGCACCAAAGTATACATTAAAATCTATCTTTCATTGAGTGGCATTCTTCAAGTCTTTAAATGTAGCTCTGAAGGTGGGTCAGCTAGTGGCAGGGCTGAAGGAACATGGACTGCAGATGAGTGCAGCTGAAGGAGTTCTGGAGTACATGCTGGAACAGGTGGTTTGGAAGATGAACAAACACTCAGCAGCACAAAAGATTGCTGCTTTGCATCACCAACTAGTGTCATGCTTGCCACCTGGAAATATAATCTTACTAACTTTGGTATACTTAATGATCAAACAGTTTTTACTAGAAAGCTGCTTGATTTCTTTGTATAAACTCTGGCATATTTTTTAAATCAGAAGACAGGTGCTGTAGCTAACACTGGAAGTTAAAAATCCATTCCTCTGTGCTTGCCTTTCTTTTGCACACCCTGTTTTTTGATGGGGCGTGTGCAGAATGTGCCACGTGTGCTGTCTCAGGGCCAGAGGTCTTGGTGCTGTTAAGATGATTGTCTAATACACTGTGTTTTTGTTTCTAGGACTGTGAACTTCGACATAATCAAGTACTTGTATGATTTCTTGTGAAAACAAGCCTCACAGCCATATGGACACTGTGACAATGACTAAGGCAAGCTGTGTTCATCTTTCTACTTAGCTGGCCAGAAAGAAGAGTATTTTGGCTCTTCTGGATTTGTCCAAACAGGTGCTGGCCCAGCATGGAACCTGCTGAAAATACTCTGATTGGTCTGGGTGGATCTGAGCAGAGGACTATTTACCAGGGACCCTGGAGTATTTGGAAGCAATGTGTTAATTATAAACAGCAGGGTTTGAGCACAATCTGTTCTACTCTTAATGATGTTATCTTAACACTGAAATTGCCTGAAACCCATTTACTTAGGACTGCATTTTGCTCTCTGAACTCTCCCCAGTGCTTTGAACATGGCAGCAGCCCTTGTTTGTATGCCCAGTCTTTTCACTTCCTCTCCACAGGAATCTTTGCAGTTCCCTGCCAAAGGAGCTTTTCCTGAGGCCACCATTTTAGGAGAGTGAGGTAACAAAACATAATAAACATAAGAACATATTTAAAATCAAGCTGCTATAAATCCTTTCTCTTCAGTTGTTACGTAGGCAAACTGTTAAACTGTTACACAGTAGATCCCAATGGTAGAAAACTCCCAATTAATCACCATACTTTTTTTTTCTTGTTTTCAGGCCATTCATAAATGTTGACCAATAATCTACTTTTACAAAGCTTTATTTTTTTAAAAAGTAATTGATTCTTAAAGTTCAATCCCAATATCACACTTGAAATGTTTTCTTTTTGTTGTTTGAACATTGGATGGTCCTTTTATGCTCATTCAGTTATCTGGAGTGCTAGCTCTGGTGCCTTGTGGAATGCTGTACTTCAGGATACACACTGTGTAAAGCCTTTTGTGCAGTGTCTGTCTGCAGAGGAGGATGGCACAGCTGCCTTCCTGTCAGAAAGGGAGAAACTCCACAGGTGACAGATATTCCTGCAGCAATTCCTCAGAGGAGGTGGAACAGTGAATTAAATGGTGTTAGAACATAAAAGTTCAGCTTTGGAAATACATGGTGGAATTGTCTTCATTTGTCTCAAGTTTACAAGTGGAGGATTGCCAACTGCCAGTAAGTACCTTTCTGTGGTATTAAAATTCCCCTGGTTCAGTTTGGAATTACTGTGAACCTGAAGATTTCTGCCACCTTCTTGAAAACTCCAGGTCCCACAGCTCATTACTCACATCTTTTACTCCTGAACAAATGCTTGTGCAAGACCCTGCCACAGACCGTGGTGACCATCACGTTTTCTTCCAAGGAAAAATCATTATCTCCCCTTCTTGCTATGATCCTGGAGAGGGTCATACACCCTGAGCATGTGTAGCTGCTTCTTTGCTTTTCCCCCAGTTGTGGGTGTGTAGCCAGACTTCCAGATCCAGACCCAACTGAACGGGTTCCAGGTGAACCCGAGTGACAGAAGCACCTTTCTGGCCAAGCTGTCACTTCCCCCCCAGGAGGATGTGAAAGGGCAGCAGTGACTCATTCCATCATCCCTTTTCCTTCCTCCTGCTGAGCTGAGCCAGACCCTGCACCTGCCCATCAGGTGGCAACCTTTTCACTCTTGCTAAAGTGCTTGGATGCAAATGCATAACCTGCTTGAAATCTTCCCTGCCTGCTTTTGTGTTTTACTAATAAATATGTACAGAGGCTGAGCTTTGGGATTTTCCAGCAATTTCCCTTTGGAGCTAGTGCTGGGCTGAGCTCAGCCCTTGGGAATCTCCTGCTTGACTACCTGGGGATGGAAGTTGGAGAAGAAAGAAGATTGGAGGTATATCTGTAAACTATTCCATGTCAAGCAACATCGTGGGGTTTGGTGACATCTGATCTGCATTAGAATTTTATACACAGAACATGATGAGACTGATGCTAATTTATTAAGTGCCACAACTCTTGATTCACAAAACTCCAAACTTTTGCAGCCAAACTTGTTTACAGCTTGCAGCAAAGTGAAGCATGGCCAAAAACTGGGGCCAAAAACCTTAGCACCTGCCAAGCAGAAGAAAGAAGCTCTTCTTAGGGAAGCTTTACTACCACCAGCAAATTGTAATATCACACTGCCACCCTACCTGCAGCAAAATACTACAAACGCTCAAAAATAATTCCAGATAGACACAATAAGAGAATATTAGAGCTTTAGAGGTAGCCTACCAAGAAATGTGGTCATATTAGAGATGTTTTCAGGCAACATTTATATCTTAATGAATGGGATTGTTGCCATTTAGCTTAGTGCACAGCAATTCTGGGAGCATTTCTGCTGTTGCTGATGGTGGTGCCTGATGAGGGATAAGATGCAGATTACAAACAGAAGAGGAAGAATGAAGTATAATGGTCTTTTGCTCTAGTATAGTAGCAGATTGGCCCAAGCTTGGGCCTGTATGGTTAAATTCATTCCAGAATTGTAGTTTTTCAACAGCATGGATCCATAAACACAGTAACAGTGCTTAATGAAATACATTCTATTACTTGTTTTAATGTTAAAGTTCAGTTGGTTATTATAAATGAGCTCATAAATATGGATACATTCTTTTTTTCAGTGTTGCCAGAGCTTTCCTAGAAAGATGTCAAGACCAGAACCAGTTCAACACTTAATTGCCTATGGTGCTAGATGGGCAGTGCAGATGGAAAGGACTAAGTGTATACCATATTTCAGAGCTGATGTCCAGTGCATGTCCTGGCCATGTTTGAAACAGGTACAAAATCCATCATGTGATTTCTGGTTTAGGTTGCTGCTGGACAAACATCCCTTTACACTGAGTCAAATGTGCTCCTTGGTTGTGCCGCTTGTCCAGTAGCTCCATCACTGCCATGTAACAGAGCAGACCCTCACTACCCAGCCCCAGATTTGGAGCACAGAGGACATGAAATGAAATGGTCTTGGAAAGTAAGTACTGAGAAAACATGGTGCTGCTGATAAACGTTGGAAGGTATTGCCCAGGGAGGTGGAGTCCCCATCCCTGGAGGGGTTCCAGAGGCAGTAGATGTGGAACTTCAGAGCTTGGTCTAGTGACCATGGAGGTGTTGGGTGGAAGGTTGGACTTGATGATCCTGGAGGTCTTTTCCAACCTTATGATTCTGTATTTTTTCAGTGTAGCTGTCCTTACACTGAATGCACTTCTGTGACCTTTCTGAAAGACTCCCATCAGTGATACCAAATTTAAAGCTGAATCAGCAGAGAATGAGAATGAAGAAGGTGACTGAAGTGTGGATGATTGATGCAGGCTATAACTATGCTGATGAATAGCAGGATTTATTCTGACAAACTAGAAATATTTCTACCTATCCATGTCAATGAGTTTAGAAATTACTGCTGAGTTTCTCACTTGGTACCCTAGTGAGCCCCCATTTGCATGGCTGAGGTGGGGCCACCAGGAGCTGGGGCTTGTTCTCACAGGAAGAATGATGGGGAAAGAAATGCAGCTGTCATCAGCTGCAGGGAAATTGGTGCCCTTGAATAGTTCTGATTTAGTAACAGCTGCATTTTCATACATATAACATGGGCACTGGCTTTTTACAGAGGCTTGCAAAGGTGCACCCACATGTGATACAGGAGGGGCTGCAGTAAATGCTACCTGAGGTGACAGGAACCTCTCCAGGTTTCTCAATGACAGAACAGCATCACTTACAAAAGAACCTTATCACTGCTGGTAAATATGCTCTGGGATGAAGATACACCTTGATTAGCAAGTCTAATCATACACAATACCAAATTTTCATGTGATTTTAGATACTGGAATGACTCCAGTGTAATTCTGAATGGGAGATTAATAGCAAAAACGATGGGATTTTTATCTTCACTTCCATGTGATCTGTCTTTACTCTGAAGGGGCAGATTCATATGAACTCTGCAACACTCAGAGGTAAATATGGAATAAGCTCAGTGAGACTTTTGACTATTTTTGTGTGTTTATTAGAACTATTAAAAAGGTAAATGTGAAAACAATAGAGAAGCTTGTGTATGCCAGCAGAGTTGAGACTGTAGTACAACTGCTATCATGAAGATTGCCTGAAAATTATCCATGATAAAATCCTACTGCTGCTTCTTGGGCATGATCAGTCATCTGTTTGAATAACCAAGTGTCTAGGCTTCTAATGTCAAGGTTAGAAGTACAAGTGTTATCAAGACTGTCAAGCAGCCTGTGACCAGCAGTGTTTCCATGCTGTTTAAGTTGAACAAGTGGATGAGTGTCTGAAAGCAGTCTGCTCTTGGAGTGAGAAGATGCTGTGCAAAGTGCCACAGGTAAATGTAGTGTTTGAAGTGTTGATGTGTGTTGCACTTAGATCAGTGACCAATACCCTTGCTTTCTAAAGCAGCTTCCCTGACTCCCCCTTGTCCTTTGGTTCAAACCCAGGTTTTGAACTGACAGGTTCATTGTTTGGTTACAAATCATTGCCACTTGTGCTGCAGTTGATTAAAATCATTTAGCATGCAGCTCTTCCAAGGGAGCTACCACCACCAGACAGCAAAGCACTCAGAGGACATGCATGTTCTCTGCCCAGCCTGAGAGTGGAAAGGGGCTGGACTTTCCTTTTGATGCCTTTGCCATTTTGCAGTGTCCAGAACTCTACCAGACTTTGCTGTTCCCTTTCTCTGGTACCCTCCTCCTACCATCCTGCTTATTTTATGAAAGGGCTTTTGCAGAGAGCTGCTTTGCAGGCACAGCCATCTCCTGGGGTTTGCATCTCAGAAGGGGTCCCCCACAAGCTGGTGGAGCAGGATGGCAGCTCTGGGCTCCCAGTGGCCCCTCTGGCACTGGTGTGTTTGTCAAAGTAACCTTCTGCCACCTACTGTCTTCTGTCCTGCCAGCACTTGTGTGGATGTCCAGGGGGGGTGTGTTGAGTCCAGGGCAGGTGTTCAGCTTCAGCAAGATTCTTTGCCAGGTCCTGGTTTCACCATGAATGTTGTGTAGCCTGTTGTCTTGGTCTTGGTGCTTGTGTGGCTTTGTTTGGTGAAATGCAGATGAAACCCAGTGCCAATGGTGTAGCAGAAGGGATTCTTCTGAAGCAGCACAGCCCAGGTGCAGTTTTGCCTCCATTCCTTCAGCACCTGTGTTCTGATTTCCTGGCACACACACAACAGGCTTTCTAATATGCAAATACTTTTTCTTTCTCCAGTTGATTCTTGCTCAGGGAAAGAAGAGCTGCTTGTTATTTCATGTGCTTTGCTCAGTGAGCTCAGAGGAATAACCCAGGACCAGCAGGGCTGGGAAGCAGAGCTGTGCTGGCAGCCTTTTCTGCAGCTGTGCATTCCTGCCTGCACATAGGTAATGAGAACTTTAACACAGGTACTTCCTAAATCCTAAGAGTCAAAAGAATAGTTGGAAAGCAAGAATAGCAAAGAGCAAGGTACATAACCTCTCATTAAGACAACCTTGCCAGGTGAGGGAGCACATCTCTACAGAACTCAGCAGAAGAAAGTACCCAAGAGACAGCAGAGAGGAAAGTTTTTCACCAGTCTGGTGGCAAAAACTGATTATATTCCTGCTGTTTTCATTGCTTCTCTTTAGAGTTTTTACATTATTTATGGTGGGGTTGTTTCTCCCTCTCCCCCATTTCCACCAGTATAATCCCAGCTCATTGTTTTTTCTTGTATCCCATTACACCCAGTGCACTGGAAGTTCTCATCTGTGCCAGGGGTTTGTGTGAGGAAGCAAGTGCCACGTGCTGTGCATGATGCTGCTTTGCACCAGCAGCAGGCTCTAGGATCTCCAGCAAGAAGCCTGAAACAGAAAGATGTGAATATGCAAAATATCTACAAGGGTGGCAAATGATGCTACTGACCTGCAATTAGAGCAGTTCCTGGCCAAATTTCCCATCCCATTTTCTCTCAGTTATGTTTTCTGTGCTGTTGTTGATTATTCCTTTAGGATGCAAATCATTAGAAACAACAAATAGCTGGGAGTCCTGCTGCAACTTGTGTGAGCAGTGTCAGTTGGGATGGGGGAATGACATGGAAAATGAGAAGAGCTAAAGCCAAGCAGTTTCCCTGCTGGCAGAGTAAACAACCCCCTGGCTGCTGGCTCCTGGGGAGGGCAGCTTCCTCCCCTGTCAGCTCAGGCTCTTTCACTTGACCTAACCTGGGGCTGGGGCATGTGCAAGAACTTTAAATAGCTTCTTCAGTGCTGCTCTTCAAGCCACAGAGAACATACCTGAAGTGTTGTTAAAGAGGTTTGTGTACCCTGAGCTTGTTGCTTTCCAATGGCTTAGAAGCCTTTCAACAAAATCTCATCTAATTTCAGAAGTGGGGTGGAGTTTTTGTGGTTGATGATAGGAAAAGTAAATATGATGCTTGTGCAAGTTATCACAGTTGCTGCAGAGCTGTCCTCAGCAGTACCTCTGTCATTCACCATTCACATTTCCAGTGAAAGGAGACTGGTTTGGGGGTTTTTAATTTTTTAATTAAATTGACATAACCTGGCTCTAAACTGGTTCCATTTTTCCTTTCCTCCCAATCTAATGGTAATACTTCCTCCAAAGCACAAAAGTGACAGAACTTTTCACTGAAACAATCACATTTTGATGTCAGCATCACAAGATAAAAGATTGGCTTTAGTTTTCAGTTCCATAATTAACCAGAGTTTGCTAAAATTATTTTACCCTCAAAGTGGAAACTAGTAATGCAGACTTACCCACTAAAGAGAAATTGAACTGAACTGCTAATCTTTGGCAAAATTCTGAGTAGCTAAGAGTTTTTATCATGAAAAAACCCAAATAATCTTATTATAGTCACTGGTATTCACATCAGCAGTAGCTCTGAATAGCATGTATTTTAAATAACTGCTGTCTGTGTATCTAAGTACTCTTCTGTACAGTTACAAACACTTCTGGTGGTGGCCTTTTGTTTTCTGTGTACCTTCTGAAAACCAGACTCTTGAAGAGACTGAAGCTCTATTTAATTTTGGATATATTTGCAGAAATGAGTTAATCTCTTCACTGAAATAAAAAGCAGGGAGGCAGGGGATTAGACTGGAAATTCAGACTACTCTGTAGTGAGTGGTCTGTGACAACTATAAGCCTTCATGCTATGGGAGGCAAAATTCCTGGTTGCAGAATGATACATAAATATGTAATTGGCTTGTATTTTCCTAGGATGGCAGAGCTTTGTGAATTGTTGGTGCAGAAGGCAATTAAGTGTGTGAGTGTGGACAGCTGTTTTCCATCAGTAGATAAAGAATAGCTCATCCATCAGCCAAGACAGTGCTATCCCTGCATGTTCACAGCTGAAAAGATGAGGAGATACTGGAGGAAATCAGATGCTAGTTAGCTTGGTCTGCTGTTCCCAGCTCAATTTCCTTGCCTGGGAACGTGGGGATGATAGAGCACAGGAAGATGATGAATATCAAACAGACTCTTGGTAGGGCATGGATCACCACGGGGTTCTGGTGATCTCAGAGCTGTTGCTGCCTCCTTTGGGGGTGCCAGTTTTGATGCTACCCAAAATACTGACCCAGTCAGAGGAGAGAGAGAGAGAGGAGATCTTCCCCTGCCCTCGTGCCAAGGTGCTGCTGTTGTGCTTCCAGCTAAGAAAGCCTGTGGAGCAGACCTGGGCTAGCAGGTTTGGTTGGAGAGATCCAGAATGGCTGCATGGATCAGTATGTGGGACTGATCCACTCTTCATTCAGCTTGTCTCAATCACAGAGGAGAACCAGTCTCAACAGGGCTCATCCCTTTGCCTGTTGCTGTCAAACAGTCCTTGCTCATTAAAAACTGCAATTTCTTTTTGCTTGGAACGACTGAAGTCTGCACAGGCTTCACCCAGCTCCAGCTCTGGCTGCTAAGAAAGTCATGCTTTGCTTTTTACTAGGTTAAGGAACATCATTTTTATGCTAACCTTTTTTCTTTTGAATTCTTTTCCACAGATGCCTTCCAGAAATCTTTGGATGTTCGATATGTTACTATAGATATATAGTAAAATTTTGACAGCTTTCTTATTGCTCAAAACCTGCAGTTCCCTGCAGAGACCTTTTCTTCACTGTAGCCTTATTGCCAAGTTGTCAGAGCATTAATTAAACTGGAAGAATAAGGCATTGCATGTCATTTCCTATACTGGATGCCTTCATGTCAGGGACATATCTCCATGGCAAGAACCTGTATATAAACAAAAAATAAGCCTGGCAACAGCACAAAAGCTCATGCAGGCTTTTAAGTGAAAAATGTGGTAAAAGAAAATATGGAATTTAAAGCAAAGTATTTCTAAGGAAAATGAAGTTTGCTGAATACTTCAGTCCTTAAGCAGAAATGTGATGATTTCATTTGGCTACTATGTGTATTCCAGTGTTATTTTTAATCTTCATATTTTAGATATTTATTGGCTCAAACCTTAAAAGGTTCCTCATTCTAAAAACCCTGATTCATTATCACTAGACTGACTATTCCTTAGTGGAATTACAGATTTCTGAGCAAGCACATTTAAGTATATCTAGCACAACTTTATTCCATATAAATAGCTAATTTGCATACATTCCATTTTGCTGCATGGATCAAAATGCCTTCTTTCCATGTATTACACATCACCTCTCAATTTTATATACATTTACTCTGATGTTTAGAAGCCAAAAAGTACAGCACATGTGTCAGTATTTTTCCTGCAATAAAATGGATAGCTGCTTAAACTAGAATTGCAACCTGCCACGTGCTAACCCTGCAGCCAGAGCCACAGCCTTAGAGAAACTGGAGTATTTTTCATTTGTTCTCACATTTTCAGGGCTGTGGTTCTTTGTGACTCTTCACAAAACAAATGTGATGATTCACTGCCAAGTTAAAAGCAAAACATCTTTTTCAGGAGCTGAAAATGTGAAATTGTGTTATGGGGACTGCTGATGAGGAAGTGATACCTGGAGGATAAACCTGTCACAGGCACACAGGGGTCTTCCCTTTTTTCTTCTGCTGGGTTACATACAGAACCCATCCTCTCCAAGAAGGAGGATCACTTCAGCTGGTTGCACCTGGCTGTGCCACTGAGGCTTGGGACAAGCAGAGGGACAGAGGGACACGTGTCCATCACTTCCAGGCTTCTTCACAGCCCCAGCCAGAGCCCATGAGAGTTTGCTGCTGTGCTACTGAGAGGGGACCTGGAGAGCTGGTTGTAGCTGCTCCCTCAGCCAAACATGGGAGCACTGGCAGCAGCTCAGCACCTCACCTGAGAAATCTGCAAGCTTCCAAGTCCCTTGCTGTTGTGAGGAAACTGGGTTAACTCCATGTGTTGCTGGGCAGGAGATGCACAGCTGCTCTCCACCAGCAGCTTTCAGTCCCCTGGGAGCTCTGTACCCGGGTGGGTGACGTGGCCACAGGTTTTGGTGTCTCCAGAATGTCTGCTGCTGCCAAGCAGGTGCAGTGGCTGTGCTGCCAGGAGCTGCCTGTGGCAGCATATGCAGCACATTCCCCTTCTCTCTTGTCTGGCCTGGCTGTCACGGGTGCTGCACGGCGTGAGTGCCAGTCTGGAGTTACACCTCAGCAGAGCAGTTTCACACTTGTGCTACTTCCATCCTGCACAAGCCCTACCCCAGTGAAGCCCACAGGCAGTTCTGGGGATGCCCAGCTGGCTGCTTGCTGGGGAGCCAGTGCCCAGGAGTTTTGCTCTCAGGGAGCTGGGAGCCCAGTGGTGACTGAAGTGTGTCCCCAGGCTGTGGGGCCAGGAAGGGGGGGCTGGGAGCTGTCCCTCTTGGTTCAAAGGATCACCTTCAGGCAGCTGAGGGTAGGCAGGAGCTCACCCAGGCAAGAGAGTGGGAGTTAAGTGTTTGGCTGTGCTGCTGCCTCCTCTGAAGTGTTAGAGCAGTGCTGTGAGCTTAGAAGAGTCCATGTTTTCAGCACAGCTTGTACCACAGGGTGAGTTTCCCTGGGCCCATCCACACTGCTGCCTGCCAGCAAAATGCAAGGGGGGCCTGTGGTGCTTTGCTATGGAGAACTCTGCTCTGCCTGGGGCAAGGGACAGCACTGACATGTCTCCCATGATGGCAGTGAGGATGGATGTCCTTCCCAGATCCCTCCCCACCATCCCCTCAACTGAAATACCCTCACCATTACCCAAGCAATAGGATTCCTCCTTTTTGTAGTTTCTTGATTTTCAATTTATTTTTTTTTAAAGTCTCTAAAAATCATTCTTTAAATTTCCTGATGAATAGCATTAATCCCCTAAGAGAGGAACACTCTGGATTGCTTAGCTGCAATCATCTTTTATTCATGAGCAGCATACTCCATACATTCACTCCTCACTCATGTCTCAGGCATTATTTCAGGCAGAAGAAAGCACATCTTTAGCATCCCAGGCTTTTGAACAATGAGCAAATGTATAATGAAGTGGCAACACCTCTCAGAGGCAATAACCTACTGAGGTATTACAAGCCTTTATAGTCCGTGGGCATTTTAAAGCCTTAACTTGTAAGCAGCAGAAGTTTGCTATGAAATGGTTACTGTTATGTGCACACTCAGAGCTCTCTGTACTTTTCCAGAGCATGATGAAGTGCCATCTTTCTGTTTTAGATGCTGTAGAACTTTTTTTCCTTGCCTTCTATGTGTATGGAGTGAATCCTAAATGATAAACTGCATCAGCCTGAGGGTTGGGTGTGGGGTTTTTTTGTTGTCTCACAAACTGTAGTTTTTAACTTACAAGGCCCTTAATATCATTTTCCCCAGCACATCCAGTAACTCCCTTTCCCATTGTTTGCTGGAAGTCCCAAGGAGAGGCATACATGAGTTTTTAAGCCTGCTGCAAGCTTATAGCCTGACATTTCCCCCCTTGGGTCTATTTTTAAAAACTCAGGTGAAATAGAAAGGTCTGGGTCTGTGCAAAAGTTGGTCTCTTCAATTAATTTATCACTTTGTGAAAAAAAGAACCAACAGCACAGGTAAAAAGTCTGTAGGAAAATCTCCTGCTTTAGCCTGATCTACTGGGATCAGCTGCTAAGCGCATTTGGCCATCAGGAGAATTAGTTCATTGTTGCTGGAATTTTAGCTTTGATTTCTCATTAGAAGTTCTTTAAATTCTGTGGATTAACAGCATTTGAGGGGCAGAGCCAGAGACTTTGATTCCAGTGTCTTTTGGAGGGGGCTCTAGATACACTTGAGGTTAATGATAGGAGCCCACCTCTTCATCTTGATCCCTAGAAATGGAATTGACCTTCTCACAGCTCAGTTAGGGATAAGTTTATATAAATATATCTTAATGTTTCACCCCAGTCTCCTTTGCCTGCCCTGATTCAGTTGGCCTGTGATTAATACAGCAAAAGGAGACAAGATCATTGCTGAAATGTTCAGAGAAGCCCAGCAGAGATGGCTCCAGCTGAGCCTCTAACTGGGGCAGACTGGAAAGCTGGGACCAACTGTGCAGAGCTGAGCAAAGCTTTTTGGTTTTCCCCTTTGGTGCTCAGTTGCCATTACTCCAACTGTTACACTTAGCAGTACTTTCACAGCTCTGTGGTTATTGAAACTGGTGTTTCTCTTCCAGATGTAGTTTCTCCATCAAGGCTACGCCAACCTCTTGTGCTCAACAAATGCAGTTTTCACTCCTTATGGAGAAAGAACACAAGAGAAGGGCTTAGGTAAGAGCTGTGCTAATAAACACACAGTGCCCGGGGCAATACCAGCTCTTCTGGGCACCCACAGGTTTGGGTTTCCTGATCCTCACAGGCTGTGCAAGGCTAGACTAACTCTAAGTCTAACCCAGCTGAGCATCTCCAAGTCTCCACAGTTCCTCACCACTGAGGAGGAACCTCCCTTTGCCAATGGGTCCAGGCCTCTTTCCCCCTCAGACACCACTTGCTAGAAAAGAATTAATTCTGTTCAGTGCTTTTAGTTCTCCTCCCTCCCTGCCCTGTGTGCAGGCAGCAGAGTGTCCCAGGCAGTGTCTGCTCCAGCCCACAGGCACACTCAGTGCCAAGGGTTGGGGTGCAGAGCAAGGGCACTGCTGGGCCTCGTGCCCCACACTGGGAGTGCAGCCAGGGAAAGGCCAGAGCTGTGGGGAGGAGTGGCCAGGACAGGGGACCCCAGACTGGCCAGGGAGGGATTCCAGCCCATAGGTGTTGTGTTCAGTATAAAGCTGAGGGGTCAGAGGGCCCTGTGCCTCTCTCTGCCCTCTCAGCTGCTCTGCCACCTGAGCTTGGCCTGGCTCGGGGCCTCTCCAGCTCCTTCCTCAGAGCTCCCGAGGAGGCCTCTGTCTCTTCTGCCTTCTTCCCAGTCTGTGTGTCCTGAACCCAGCTCCAGAATCCAGCTCCTGAGCACAGCTCCTGTCTGCTGCTGGACCCAGTCTGGGACTGATGCCTATTCCACAGCACCAGGGGTGACAGTGATGTAAGTACCATCAGGGGGGTTTGGGTTCAAGTTTTGTATATTGTTCTGTATATTCCTTTTTTATTATTACTATATTTTATTATTTTCATTTTCATGAAAGCTGTTCTAGTTTCCTTTTCTCATTGCTCAGTCTCTCCCTCATTCTCTTCCCCTTGGGGGAGGGAGGGGGGTTATCAGAGAGCAGCTGTTCCAGGGCTAAGGGGCCACCCTGCCCCTAACCTGTGACAGTCCTGCAGTCAGGCAGGAGGTATTGTCTTAAGGAGCTGTGGACAAGCTTGTGCTGTAGCTATACATAGAGTATTTCTAAACAGAGAACACCAAAGTTATTAAACCTGCCCTTTTCATGATCTTTAAATTCATGGGCAACGTGTTTAAATAAAAATAAATCATCACATTCTAATCTTTCTGAGAACAGAGCCTCTGCTCAGAGCTGCTGTTCCAAGGAGAAGCAGCCACCACACAAGGTGTCCCCTTGATTTATAGCTGCAGCAACCTGAATTTCATATAACATGATAATATCCTGTAATGTCTCCGAGCTCTACAGCAAGTGCTGCACAGATAACTGGTTGAGCAGTCTGGGAAATCAGGGCGTGATAAGAACGTCCTTCCTTCAGCATGGGATGATGCTGTTTGGGATGCCTTGCTGCTTGGATGTGGGAGCAGTAATCCTATTATCAGCCAGCAACAAGAAATGACACCACTGGAGATACTCATTTGCTGGGGCTGATACAGAGAAGCTATTAGGAAGCAGCCTGGCCAGCATGCTGAGGCTTCACCTGCTATTTCTTTGCAGATTTGCTCTGCAGATAGCTGCCTATCTGTAAATATATTTAGGTTTTTAATCACTATAAATACAGTTTTTTACTGCAGGCCACCAGCTGTAGTTCAGCATTGATTCAGGGGATCCCCTTCCAGGTCTCGGGGCTGCCTCCCCGAGGGTCCTGGGCTGTGCTGTTCTCTGAGAGACTCTCTGAGCACAGAAGAGCAGGGAGGTTTGTGGATACAATGATGACTGCATCTATGGGGCTGGGTAGCAAAGAATAGCAGCAAAGTCTGCAATAAATTCCTTGTGAGACCTCAAGAAAGGTAGACAAGTAACACCCAACTGACAGTGCCAAGCAAACAGATGAGTTTTCATCATCTTCACACCAAGCCCATCCTTTCCAGCTATGGCATACTTTTTGATTACACTATGTTATTTTACAGCTAGTATGAAATATTTAGGGCTTTAAATTTACATAGTCATAAGACACACCACTGTGCAGTACATCTTCCAATTCAAATACAGGAGCTGTATAATTACATCCTTCCACAAAATTTTATTAGTAGGGGAAACAATTTTCTTCCAGGAAATCGTTAGAAATTATTTCTATAGTAAAATCATAGGAAGAATTTCTGTAATTAAGTAGATCTGTAAATGAAAGAATTGTGTTATCTGTCTTTAGACTTCATGGGCTAGGACTGCAGCTGTGCTTAGACTGAACATTTGCCTTCCCAGGTTCTGAGCACTGGTTAATCCAGTACAGCAGAGCAAACTGAGAGGGAAGATGCTGCTGCTGCTGCTCACCACTCTGCCCATCCACACCCACTTGCTTTGGTCCTTTATTAGCAACCTAAAGGAACTGCTGCTAATTGCCCAAGCCGTGGCTGTACATCATCCTTGCCCAGCTACAGGACTCAAGTGTCCACAGTCCAAGGCCCAGGTAAGCACTTTGGAGTCCCAGACTTGCCCTGGTCAGTGAGATGGCCACCAAAGTGTCCCATCCACTTTTTTTCTTGGTGCTGAGTTACTGCACTGCAAGCAACAATGATAGTGGGCTGGTGCACCTCTGCAAGGGGATCCTTCCCATCAGCCCATCTGCCCCTGGGGTGCTGAGTGCTTTTGAGCCCTGTTTGCAGTCAGAGGTTCACCTGAATTTACCCAGATCCATTTCTCCTCCTGTATTTCCTTTCTTCCTTAACTTTGCTTATTTTCCCCTGATTTCCCTGCCTTCACACATGTATAAACACAAACTTCCAGCACCTAACTCTGCTCATGGCTGATGTTTTGGGGTCTAAGAAAGTGCTAGTGCCCATCCCAGAGATGCCCATGTCTTTCACTGGCCACTTCAGCACCTTTCTCATGCAGGAGGGAATGTGGCAAAGGAAGGTGAACAGGATTTGGCCAATGGGAAGATGACCATGGAGAAGACCACAAAAGGAAGATTCTTAGACAGTCTTCCCATGTCCAAAGGGAGAGATGGAACCAGTGTTTTAAAGAGGGGTTCCAGTGCATTCTTGCAATGTACATTTTATCCTTTTACACATCCACTTTTTCCCAGGCCATGGTCCCCTCACTAATCAGTAGCACTGATATGAGTGAATTGGTTTCTCCTTTGGGAGATGAACATTTCCCACTCCTCTTGGCTGGGAATCAGAGGAGGCCCCCCAGCTCTTTGCACAGCACCCCTCCCCAGCACCTTTCCTACAGGCTGGTTTGCTAAACCTTGCACTGCACACTGTTGACACAATGAATTCCTATGGAGAATGGCTTTTCCAAATGACATTTTTTGCAAAATTGGCCATTGCCAATCATTTTAAAAGACACGTGGGATCAAAGTTCTGTGTACTCCAGGTTTAATAATTGCCTCAGGGATGTGAAGCTGATCCCAGTGACACAATAAACCTTCCTGTCCAGTTTGACATCCTGTATGCTGAGATGATGTTGACTTATGGCTTCGGTCACTGTTTACAAATATTGGTCTGGGAGGTCGTTATAGATCAAAATAAATGATGTTATCAGGAAAGTGAAGATGGAGGAATCCCACAAAACTGACCCTAAACTAATGAAAATATCCTCTCTGTTAATCAGGTGGAGGAGCTAAGTGTCTCCTTCAGGTTTTTGCTCCTCTGTGATCTACTGAGGGAAGGTTTTACATTCACCTGAACCTAAGGACTCATTATGGTACCATTTTTAAATGCAACCTATAAAGCACTAACAAGAGGTGAAAGCAGGGTCACTATTTAACTCATGGATCAATAAATCTTTTCCATCCTTGAACTGTAATGTCAAATGCCACTGCCTAAAAATTCCTCACCCAATACCCCAATGTATATCCATTACAGCTACAACCTACTCTTGGGGTACAAATAACATGCACACAGCCCCAAATACACTTCACACAGTATCTGCAGGTTCTTTTCACTGCAGGTAAAAGCACACTCTGATTTCAACATCTCTAAATAAGTAAATATGCTCTGATTCATTGGAAACATCCATAAGTTTCTCATTGGCAAAGCAGTGATTGTTCTCCAACTCTTCTAATCCAAATAAAATCTTTGCCTAAACTCCTTATTCACAGTGACAACACAACAATAACATCTCTGTAATTCAGATGAGCAAGATCTTCTCTAAGAAATTCAGGGGGAAAATATGCAACCTGACAGAACAGCATGAAGCTCCCATATGAGAATCCTAGGAGGAAGTGTCTACATATTTCAGAGTAAAAATCAAAGGAAGCCATTAAAAAGGAGCACATTGTCTAAAATGTGTTGAAATGAGACGTGTATTTATTCTCTGCCTAAGGTAAAAAACCTGTACAACTTTGGGTTTACAACCCATAAATTATCAAGTCATTTCTCACTTGTGGAATAAATAGCATCCGAGCTCGCCTGCATCCACACATCAGCTGAAGCTGCAGAGAGAGGCATTTACTAAACATTGGACCAGGAGCTACTGAGACTTGGTAAACAGCACAAAATCCAGTGCCTCCAACAGGGGATATTGCAGCTCATCAGCAGGTTCTCAACTTCTCAAGAAGTTTCTGTCAGAGCTCACAGGGTGCTCGGGGCCCCTCTGCAGGGCTCGCTGGAAGAGAGGAGGAGGTGAAGGACAGGGAGGGTGGAGGAGCCAAGCAGGCTGCTGAGACCCAGACTGGGCAGCAGCCCTTCACTCAGCCACACTCAGAGGATGCTGAGCAGTTATAGGA
>VYZU01081017.1:16775-44580 GCA_013401355.1 Ceyx cyanopectus | reverse complement strand
TTCGCCTTCGCCCTCCGCTGCTGCAGTCGGCCGTAGTTTCTGGATTCGGTTTTCTTCTTGTTTTTCAGATAAACAACATATTGATGGGGGCTTTTTATGTATATATTTGGGAATTTCTGGTTAAGAGGACAATTTTGTAACATAAATCACTGAAGACTGGTGTTGGAGGTTTGAAAATTGAATGTGTCAGTGCTAAACAATTTTAATGCTCTCACAAATGCAGCAAACCCTCTAAAAGGCCTCCCTGGCCTTTTTTTTTTTTTTTTTTTTTTAATACATCTAAACATTTAAAAATATGTAAAGCCTTAGAAAAGCATTGTTTCCCATAGTGTATTTGACGTTTACTTAATTTTTACTTACATTTAATTTTATTTTATTACATTTCCTCTCAGTTATGACTCATCTGATTATTCTTCCCATCTCTGTCTACTACACATTGAAAAACTTATCTGGTAAAAAACTTCACAAAATAAAATGCATCAGGATTTTGAATTCTGGGACAAACTGTCCTCTGAAATGTGGAGGTTTAGTCATGAATTGCAAATTCCAACAACTGAAGCAAAACTGTCAAGAGACATTTCACTCTTTCTACCATCAGTTTTCAGATATTAGGTTAAAGGTAAATTGACCGATTATGTTTTATAAATGCTGAAAAGACCCATTAAGAGGAACTCAATAATTTAGGTATGAATGTTGGACTCTTTCTTTTAGCAGAAGATGCAATTAAATTTTATGTTAGCATAATAGAAAGTGAAAGGAGAAAGGAAAAAAGTCCTGTTATGTTCTTATGTTAAATTATATATAAATACTAAAACTACAGCTTTGTAGAATACAAAAACACACTGCTTTGTTACTTAGAGACTGGTCTAAAGTAGCCCTTGAAGCGACTATATTAATAGGCAATAGACTGATTGCTATCCCTGATATTGGAAACTCCATATACTGCTTTTGCCAAAGGAAAAGAGATACAATTTCTAAGCACTCTAGGAGTTTTACAAACATTCTTGACTTCCCTCACTATTGTGACAAAATTTATCTGCTTATGTCATACCCAGAGTTTCTAAAATCACTGGATCCCATTCACATCACAACCTTGAAATTATGAAGGACCTCTGTTATTATGATTTTTAGAGAAACATTCTAAGTCACCTCAGTCTGACTTCAGCTTTAGCAAACTGCAACCTGGAAAATTATTCTTTATAGCATGTCCTTATTATGAGATCTATAGTGCTGACTAAACATAAATTGCTCCTTCTTATCATTGTCATCCTTGTGTCACTGAGCCAGCTCCAACAGCAGCCACTAGGTCTAATGCTGTCTCAGAACCTGCTCTTGCTCCACATGAGAAAAAAGCTTGTTCTAGTTCCTGGGAGCTTCTGCATGATAGGCCGCAGGCTTTGCATCCACCTAAAAGTGTTAGTGGACAAAGGCTGTAAAATCGAGAAGATGTTTTTAATCTGCATTTGAATGGCATTTCTGTGATTTAAGAAATAGTCCCACTTCCTGACAATGAGGTGTGTTTATATATATATATATATAAAAAAAAAAAGCCTTTCAAATACAGTCTCTTCTGAACATTTTGTAGGGTATATCTCACCATGAGCTATGGCCTATATCCAGAAATTTGTCAGAAGAATAAAATAGGATTGCTGCACAACCAAGCCAAGTCTGTACAACCAACCAATCGTGTGCTAAGTACCAAACATATTCTCAAAGGACCCAATTTTCACCTTTAACTCCCCGTCCAATTCAAATTTAATTATAACCCAGATTCTATTTCCCACTATCTTTTAACAAACCACGAAACCCAATATATTGCAATCTTTACTCATGAATTTAACCAACAAAAGAGACTTAATTCAGGTTGCATTGAAAGTGCAGTGACAGGAATATGAGCCTTCAGAGGGGCACATTGGTGCTTGGTTTCACCGAAATACCTAAGCAGAAGTATCGTCGGCTTTCACACATGCTGCTAAAGGACAAACGTCTTCCCAAAAGGTATTAGCTAAGACACAGTGGTCGCTGAAGGGACACTAAGCAGGATGATGTGATTTCGGAGGGAAGAGGCTTGGTCGTTTGAGCCAGAGAAGCTGTGTTACTTTCTCGGCTTTAATATTCATTTACCCATTGACAAACTATTCAAATCACTCATTTTTTACCCTGCTCTGGCGATGACCTTCTAAAGCACAAGGTTTGACGCCGTCTGTGCTTATTTAGTCGATGGTATAATTTTAATTCAAAAGATAAACTGAAAGTTGTTCTCTCCCGAGGTCTCTGCGGCTCCACACTGCGGAGTTTCTGGGCTCATTTTTCTCTCATTTCTGTTCCTTCCAACAGGAAATTCTGTTACCTGGTAGGAGACACTGTCCCCTACACACTCGAGAAGAACCTGGGTGTATCAGTAGTAAATTTTGGGAAGAAAAAACACTTTTTGAACCGGGAAGAAACACAACGGGCGCGGCGGCAGGAGGAGGGGAGGTTCGAGCCGCACCAATCAACGCGCGCGATGCCACTATATAAGGAGGCGGCGGAGGCAGCGGAGCTATTGTTCGCTGACTAGCTCTGCGAAAGGTGTCATGTCCGAGACAGCGCCTGTCGCTGCGCCCGACGTCGCCGCCGCCGCTCCGGCCCCGGCCAAAGCTACGGCCGCCAAGAAGCCGAAAAAGGCGGCGGCTGCCGCCAAAGCCCGCAAGCCCGCGGGCCCCAGCGTCACCGAGCTGATCACCAAGGCCGTGTCCGCCTCCAAGGAGCGCAAGGGCCTCTCCCTCGCCGCGCTCAAGAAGGCGCTGGCCGCCGGTGGCTACGATGTGGAGAAAAGCAACAGCCGCATCAAGCTGGGGCTCAAGAGCCTCGTTAGCAAGGGCACCCTGGTACAGACCAAGGGCACCGGTGCCTCCGGCTCTTTCCGTCTCAGCAAGAAACTTGGAGAAGTGAAGGAAAAACCGCCCAAGAAGCGGGCAGCCGCAGCCAAGCCCAAGAAGCCGGCAGCCAAGAAGCCCGCCAGCGCTGCTAAGAAGCCCAAGAAGGCAGTGGCAGCGAAGAAGAGCCCCAAGAAGGCTAAGAAGCCAGCGGCATCTGTGGCCAAGAAGGCTGCCAAGAGCCCCAAAAAGGTAACTAAGGCTTCCAAGCCAAAAAAGGTGGCGGCAGCAGCAAAGAGCCCAGCCAAGGCAAAGGCGGTGAAGTCCAAAGCTGCTAAGCCAAAGGCGGCTAAGCCGAAAGCGGCCAAGGCAAAGAAGGCGGCACCCAAGAAAAAATAAATGATCCTGAAAAATTTCTGCCTTTGCAGATAAACCCAACGGCTCTTTTAAGAGCCACCCAACTTTTCTAGAAAAGGGGCTGAAGCACTTTATTTTTGTATTTCGAATGTATGTATGTGCGTGTTACCGATTTTTTTTTTGTTGTTACTGTTTTTTCTTTATTAAAATCGATCTGACAACACCACCAACTTCCGCGCTCTTTTTTCCCTTAAACCGCGCGGCACTATAACAGGTACCGGGGGTGGAGGCGGGGGGTGCGTTCGGTAAGATGTGAGGGAGCAGCCTGATGGGGATACCCGAAGTTTCAGCACAAACTCGGGGACCAAGACCTGCGCTCTGAAGCGTTCCTGCTCGACCCCCGGAGCTTAACCGATTTCGAAAACCCCGCGCTGCGTGGAGATTGGCCGTAACTCGGGCTTTTCTAGTGTACAGCACTTTTGGGGTTAAACAGAGGCTCTTCTTTTTTTTCTACTTCACTCGGCGGAAGAGGTTTATGAACTTCCTGAGTACGTGCCCGTCTCTCCTCCCTCCTATGGGGCTTTTCACTCCGAGACTTGTTCTGTCCTCTACAAACTTGTCCCTTCCCTGGAAATTGTTGGACAAGCAGGTTACAAGCAAGTAATTACGACCTGCCCTTTGAGCGATCCTTGTTTGCTACTCGGTGGTCTTCGATTTCGGTGCTCAATCTTGGAGCTACTAAGCTTGTTTTTTAGTCGGATGCTGAGGCAATTTTCACAACGGAGAAGCTCGGATGCAGCGCTAGATGCCGTAGGAAACCTGCGGTGGTCGGAGCCTTCCGCTCGTGCCCCGTCCCCCTCCCTCATCATGTAGCCAAGCTCCTCCTAGTCACGCGTACCCTCCTTTTGTCACCTTTACCGCACTCAAGCGCCAGCAAGGAGAAGCAATTGTGATGAAGTGGGGTGAGGTTGGGATGGAGAGGCTGTTCACTCTAAGCATAGTGCTGATACCATCGTTTTCCGAGCAGGCAGAAGAACACGGAAATTGTGAAATAACCTGTTCAGCTGTCAATAAAGATGGCTGATCTCATGTCCTTAGCTGTTAACCTCATGTACCTGAAGGGATTATGCAGAAACGGGGACCCTACCGTTTGGAGGAGACATGTGTGACTGGATTTTGCCATATTTCTATTTTCTCAGACAGTCCATGTCCTAAATTCCTGTATTGAAAGGGAAATAAATATAAACCAGACTTTCTATTTTTAAGATCTGTATCTGAAACACTGTTCTTACTTTTCCTCTGCATTGTCTCTTAGTGTACAAGTTTGAGGATGGGTAGAAGTGGCCCAGAAAATGCACTCTAAATTATAACACTTTGTTACAGCTAATGGTATTTTTAAGACAAGAACAAAAGCGGGATGCAGTATTATATGTGGATATGTTCTTTACTCTGAGGAAGCAAACCAGAATGGCAGAGAAAATGTGATATAAATTTAGCACTGATTCCCTTGTTTTAGCCTTGGAGAAAGACAGGGTAAATAAAGGGAGAATTTTGAGATGTTGTTGTTCTACCTGAACTATTGTTCAGAGATGCAAGAGACACTGTGATCCAGATCTGAAGGAAGATTTAGATCTAATTATAGCTTTGGGTTACTGTGGTGGAATGCAGAATAATGACCATGGAATGCAGGGTGGTAGAAGTGGCTGAGGCACCTGAGGATGATCTTTTGGAGGAGACTTCTGAGGGCAGTGCAGAAGGATTAAATTATGATGGGACATGTCTGTGGCCATGCAGTTTTTGTTTATTTAACTTTTTAATGTCCCTGGCCTGTTCCACACAAAGTGAAACATGAGGCAAAGTGTGCCTATTCTGAGATGAATAGCAGATCTCTTGAATTCTGCAATGGACATCTCCTCCCATTACAGGCTCTAAGTCAGGTGAATACCACTACCTGAGACACACATAATACAGAAACAGAGCTTTAGGATCTCATAACAAAAAAAATAATTTTGCCCTTTGTGAATAGTTCTAACCTGGAAGCTGGATTGGAATCAGGTTTGTTAGTGATTCTGTACAATTTTACATGGAGAACTGAGCTTCTGGTGTTTAATAAAAAAAATAGGTTTGTTTTATTAAAGTGATAGAGAGGTTTGGAATTGCCATTGATAAATGCACTGACTGCAAAAGGATAAATGAGCTCAAGAAAAAATTCCTATGTAATAGCCAGTGCACTCAGAGGTGCAGGCCTGAGTTACAGCACTAACAGATAATAGAAATAAAATACATACCATACATTGAAAACACAACACAACAAGAAAGCATCCCTGTTTTGGGTGAAGAAAGAGGAGCACAGCCCACAGAACATCTCTACTAAACTTCTCAGTCTTCTGCCTGCCGCACAAGATGTGTATTCCCTTTGGGAATCCTAATTCTGTCCCTTCATTCCAGGTGATGTTTAGCATGATTTGGGTGGAGAATTGAGAAACATTGTCACGTGTGTTTAGCATGTACTCCTTTAGGCTCATTATCATGCTTAGGGGTGTAAACTTTAATATTAATGTTGCTGTTAATTAGGCAGAGATCTCCACTTGGACACTGGCCTTCAAGATTTATGTAAGAGTTGTTTGTGCCTGTTGGTACCATCTTCACAAGAATCCCTCCTTCAGCCATTTGGCTACGAGATTAGCAGATCTCCAGCCCCAGAGATAGCACAAGAGTCTCATGGTTGTATATATATTAATTTTTTTTCCCGAGGCATGCTAAACTCGTTGTATTTCTGAATCACGACAAACTAGGCTGTTACCCACAGAGGTAATACTGGCAAGAGAAGATAAATGTAAAGAATCCATGAATTAAAGTTTTCCATGTAGCAGCACAGACTGACAGAATCCTATAAGGAATTCTGCTGAAGGCAGTTTACTTCCTCACAGAGTAATAAATCACTTTGTACTGATGAACACTTTTGTATTTATTGTGTTAAGGGAAGGAGTAAGACATTTGCCTCCCAGGGCCCAAGGGGCTTTCACTGAAGCAGTTTTGCAAAGTCAACATTGGTCTGTTTCAGAGCCCTGCTAAGAACTTGCATCGAGACAGTTTAAGAGTTAAAAAATGTCTTGACATTGATAAATGCAAAACTGAAAAAGGAAAATCAAGCTTCAGTTAGTAATTCCAGGATAACATCTAACAAAGCTTCACTTAGCATAGTTACATAATAGATACATTAGAGCTTTTCTGCCACAAGTTTCTCTTTTACTACCTAGATTACAATGTACCCAGGCTGGTGCTTGGGCACTGGAGATTCTTTTCACTTTGCAGATAGCTTCCTTTTCAGCCTAGTTAAGAGCAGGCTGCTTTGAGACCTTTTTGTGGCCTATATGAAGGGACCTTATAAGACAGACAGGGAAAAACTTTTCAGACAGGACTGTACTAACAGGACAGTGACCAATAGATTTAAATTAAAAGAGGATACCTTCGCAAGGAAGAAAACTAAAGTGGTGGGGACACAGGATCGGGTTGATCAGATAAGTTGTGGATGCCTCACATGTGGGAATATTCAGGCTCAGTTTGGATGAGTTTTTCATTTGATCTTGTGAAAGATGTTCCTCTCCAGAGCACAGGGCTTAGTTTAGATGATCTTTGAATGTCCATTACAATGCAAATAATACCATGTATGTTATCAGATTTGCAGATGCTGTATTTCTATCTTAAGTTACAGTGTAATTTTATCAAGAGAGTCCTAGTGGACCAGATGAGATTTGATTAATAATTTGGAATCACTTGTGAGGGAAGAAGAAAGGTTGTCTTCAGCCTGCTTAATTTTATTAGTTGAATTTCTGTCATGAGTTAAAAAAATAAAGCTATGAATAAGAATGTATATACTTATTTTCTAAAACAACAATTACCAAATGATTACTGATATTTCACCATGGAGATAAGAAGACCAACAACAAGAAACAGGGGAAAGTTTACTATGTAGTCACAGATTCCTGGGTAGAAGCATCACATTACAGAGCAGGGTTATAAAATGAAGATCTACCTTAATTTGAACCTGTGAAAAGAAGAAGAATTAAAAAAGTCAGCTTTTCAAACCTGGACAACTCAGTAGGGACTGCATGGGGAGGTCTGTTTGGTGTAACCCAGGATTGTCCAGTAACATCATGGCAGGGGTCAGTGGTAATAACTCCGGGGTCAGGCCTAGGAGTTATTGGTACAATCAGATTCCCAAGGATTGAGCAGAAAAAGGAGCTGAGTGTTCATGGCAGAGGGGGTTCAGGGAGCTGTGCAGCAGGTAATGGTAAACTACCCTGTTAGTAACATCCTAGGGACTTGCCTTTGTACCCAGAGACCAATGAAGCTTGCAGCAAATGTGACACCAAGTGTCTTTCTTTATGTGTGCAGGATACAGCTAACCAACCATCAAAATCTTCTGGAAATGAAAGAAAACATGACTAGAGTGCACAGTTTCATAAGGTAGACTGGTCTCTCTCACAGCAGTCCAGTCATGGTCCCTTAATTTCCCTCTCTGGGAGGATCAAAGAGACCTTAGAAAAGAGAACAGTTTGTATTTAGCCATCATATCCCCTCTGAATTCCAGATTAATCTCCATAGGCCAAACGAGGATACTGTCAAGTTCCTTGTGGTATGGGAAATTTGCCTCATTTCAGTTTCCTTTGGGTCTATACATGCAAAAAAAAAGTGCATGAACATCATTGCAAATTGTAGTATTTTAATCTGCAAGTGAGGGGCTACTGGAACAGTGAAATGTCTGCTAGCAGATGATACAGATATTTATTTGTATCTGAGGCCTACGTGAAGTAGAGATTGATTATTGAATACTTTTGCATCTTTAAGGAAGGATACATTATATAAACCTGCTCAGTTTGTACGGGAAACAAACAAACAAAAAAAGCAAATAAAAACAAAAACCATAACAATAAACAATCAAACCCACAGACAAAGCCACAACACCAAAACAAGCAAGAAAACACAGACACCTAAATAAATAAAAATAAATCATTAAAAAAACCCAAACAAACAAAAAACCAACCAATCTAAATACAAAATGCCCATGAGAGGGCAGCAAAGACTTAGTACTGGAAACTCTTTTCACCCTTCCTGATAATTTTCAATTCGAAAGCCAGCTATCAAATAGTTTCTGTTAAATACCGTTTCTTCTTTTAAACAATAAAAATGCAGAAGATTTTCCTCTCCAAAAGACAGCAAAATCACACTTGCATGCCTTCGCCTGAAAGACAAAAAATCCCATTATTTTTAAGTATTTAATTTAAAATCTAGAAATAGTCACATTGTTATCTATGACACCACAAGAATCGAAAGTACTGTAAAAATATATTTGCAGAGGAAGAGATTTACCTTAAAAAAAATAGATTTGAGCACGTAAGGGTTAAATGCATTATTACTTTTGCTGATAAACTACCTGTCAGAAAACGTTCAGAAATGGTGAGAAATAGAAATAAGAATCAAATTGAGAAAGGGCGGAATTTCTCTGAAACACTATTGGACAGATTTTGCTGCAAGATGCGCCATTATAACAAAGCCAAACAAGCAGCAGCTCTTTAAAAAACAGAAGCCACAGCTGAGAATCAATGCGATGAACAGAAATTGCAAAACATAACACACACACATTTTATAATACTAAGAAACATAGAAGGATAATTTAACTGATTCTTTAACTGGGTTATCTTTCTATGATTGAAGTTTATCATGAAAAGATCATAACGTAACTAAATATTTACGGAAGTATATTAACTATTATACACACAGACCAAATGTCTTTGCTTTCTGGGAAAAAAAAAAAAATCAACAATAACCACACACAAGAGAGCGGCGACACAGAACCGCTTATGCAGCGGGAAGGGAAACTCGTGCAAACAATTATTTTTTTTTTGCTACCGGAGCGCGAGATAAGGGAAGCGGGGAGCGGTGGTGGGAGCAAGACCCAAGCCCCGCCCCTCCTCTCTGCAGTCCCCAATCAGGTCGGCTCCCATCACATAAAAGACGCGGCGCCCGCAACCCCAGCTCATAGCTTGCAACAGACGTCTATTACGACTATGTCTGGCAGAGGCAAAGGCGGAAAGGGGCTCGGCAAGGGCGGCGCCAAGCGCCACCGCAAGGTGCTGCGCGACAACATCCAGGGCATCACCAAGCCGGCCATCCGCCGCCTGGCTCGGCGCGGCGGCGTCAAGCGCATCTCGGGGCTGATCTACGAGGAGACGCGCGGCGTGCTGAAGGTTTTCCTGGAGAACGTGATCCGCGACGCCGTCACCTACACGGAGCACGCCAAGAGAAAGACGGTGACGGCCATGGACGTGGTCTACGCCCTCAAGCGCCAGGGACGCACCCTCTACGGCTTCGGCGGCTAAACCCTTTGCACCCAGAACATCTCGAAAACCCAAAGGCTCTTTTAAGAGCCACCCATTTTCTCCTAAGAAGAGCTGTGACATAGTTTTATTTGAAGTGATATCTGAAGTTTGCGCTACAAAAATTGAAAGTTTTGCTAAAACCGTCGGGTACAGAGTACTGATGAAAAACATAAGTTACATGTGGTATCTTCTACTGTTATTGGGGAAGTTTTCCTCGTATAAGAGGAGCTTTTGTGTTATTCTTTGTACTTAAATTTCCAAATCGTAAACCTCTAAATTTGAATTGCTATTTCTAAACAAAATGGTATATTTACGTTTGTTTTCCTAATATGCTGATTTTAAATATGTTTGAAACGAATGCCTTGTACTTCAAAGTACTCTGTTAGTTGACAGCAGACAATCCCCTGTAGAGAATAACCGAAAATGTATCTATCATCTAGGGGAAAAAAAATGGAAGTTTCTCTAATATGAGTATTTATGGTAATTTCGAATAAACTTTTTTCTTGTATCCTTTCCTCAGTTCCTTGTCATTTTTTATGCATTTTAAAGCTATTTCAAGAATAAAATAATGCAGGTTTTGAGAACATATATGGAGCAGAGCGTGTTGAACCAAAAATATGTGTCTAGGAATAAAAAAGTCAGATGCCTTGTTAAAGGTTTTTATCGTCCTCCCATGGAGAGAACACTCTAAAAGTGCACTCCTAAATTGATTGTGTTCTCTTTCCGTCATAGAATCATAGAATTATTTGTCTGGAAGAGACCTTCAAGATCATCAAGTCCAGCCATTAACCGTACACTGCCAGGGTCCCTAAACCATGTCCCCCAGCACCCCGTCTACGCGACTCCAGGGATGGGGACTCAACCACCTCCCTGGGCAGCCCATTCCAATGCCTAACCACCCTCTCAGTAAAGAAATTCTTCCTGATAACAAACCTAAATTTCCCTTGTCATAATTACAGATGGGGGGAGGGGGGGGGAATGCAGAAATGTACAGATTTAACTAAAACTTGTTAGTCAGTGACAAATCGCAAACAACGGCCGTTATTAAACGGTCACATCGGGTGTTCTCACCACCTTGACGACTAGGAGCTAATTAAAAATTATGTATTCTTTCGTAAGATCTTCACTAATTAATGTATTGACTTAAGTATTTTTAAAGTCAGGATTTTGCTTGACTATACAGTAAAATCTGTTATATCGTTTTATTTGGAAAAATAGGAATTAGAAAATAATCTTAAAACATGTATCTAATTTGTTACAGTTGCTGACCTGCATTATAGGATACCGGAAGCCTCTTTGTTTTTTGAGTTACCAAACCCAGCGGTTTTGGTCCCAAATAAAAGAAAGAAAAAAAATTAAGGTATTTTTTAATAGCCCCATTAGAAACCAAAACAAGTATTATAAACTAATCTGTGTTTTTTAAGAACAATTGCTAAAGTTGAGCCACCACAGGTCATTTAGGAGATGGAAATCCGGATAAGTAAAAAAAGGATGGGAGCGCTTCGTCTGAAATAGATGTGTGTCGTTCCCCTTCTCCCTGTGGTTTAGAAGGGGCCCGTAGTGGGGGTGGGGGGTGGGGCACAGCGGGGCTGCACTCAGCGGCGAATTCAACTTCCTCGGGCACCGGCTGGTCTCCAAGTTAGCCAATGAGGTCGAGCTTCCTCCTGTCCAATCAGAATGACGCAGCGGCTCTATAAATACCGGCGCCGCGAAACAGCCTTCATTCGCTATTTCTGTCGCAGGGGGCTTGTAGCTAGGTGGTGATGGCGCGTACGAAGCAGACAGCGCGTAAATCCACAGGCGGGAAGGCGCCCCGCAAGCAGCTGGCCACCAAGGCGGCCCGCAAGAGCNGGCGAGCGCGCTTGAGCTTCCAGCAAACGGAAATTTCGGAGTACAGAAAACCCAAAGGCTCTTTTAAGAGCCACCACAAGGTCCCTAAAGAGAGCTGTAAACTCTCAGTCTTGTTTAGGATTTGATGTGTTTCCTTGTGCTTCTTAAGGTCACTTGCCAAGGGTCTGTAACTCCAAATAACGCCAAGTGTTTTAAGACCTGAAAGGCGGTTAAAAAGTTCCTGTATTTAGGAAAAGTTAGGTGTGGGCAATTCCTGTTGAGCTAACAGTACTAGCCTGGATACTGTTTGGGTTGAGATGTCCTGTTCATACATTTTCTCAGAGCTTTTCTTGGTGGTAAAGAAAATGAATAGTTTTGGGCTTTCATTTTCAGAAGAACATACTGGCCTCCAAAAGGTTTACTTCTGTTAGCCTAAAAAGCAACCAAGGCAGCCTACACAGATCCAAAGGCTCTTTTAAGGGCCACCAATGCTCAATGAAAAGGGCTGTAGCACTGTTTAAATGGCATGCTTTAGTAATGACAATATATTACTTTTTTTTTTCCCCTAGACTGTTGCATTTGATTTTATGGTCGGTTTGTTTTGTTTTTATTGTTTCTGTTGTCTTATTGCATTACCCATATATAAAGGTTCTTTTATAAACCCTCAAGTCCAAATTTCTCACTCTGCATTTCACTGCAGTGCTTTGCAAATGCCCAAAGGGAATTATTGCCACTTTATGAATGTGGGTGGTGAAGAAGAGACAATTGGAAAGGAGCAGTATGTATCAATATAAGTTCAATTATTATAATCAGAGAATATCAGGTGAAATAGAGGTTTTTGCATTGCTGCCTATGTCGGACTTGAAACTACTTTGAAGGAGAAGGGAAGAGGGGAGACACATCTGTCTAGGGTGGGCCTGGTCTGAGGGAACTCTGCATCTTAAACTCTCCTATCTAGCTCCAGGCAAGAGTAGAAACTTCTTGCAGCTCACTGGAATTGTATTACTATTGGTTATGGTTAGATTTATTATTTTTAGGTTTATTATTCCAATATTATTAATATGGCTTTGCTTCCTGGGGAAGTTAAATTCAATTTTATGAGTTTAAATAGAATACATACTGAGTTGTCAGATTTCTAGGTTTCTTCAGAAGGCACTGTCATATATGTATATTTATTTTGTCAGGATATATTTATATAGTATACATTTATATTTATGGTTTTAAGCTTTTAACAATGTTTTCTCAACTGGTTGCTACAAGGCATATACAGAGGAGTGACCAGTCTAATAAGAGTCCAAACATTTTTTTGAAAAGTTAAAAATTAGGCCTCAGACTGGTAACAGAGAGTAGATGGTGTTTCTCTTGTTTTGGGAAACATCTTTCTGTCATCTTCTCATCTGTGAAAGCTCAGATTTGGTACCTGGGATGTAAGAGTCCCAAGTTCTGGGTAGCACCAAAGGTAACACAATCTGTTGTCATTAAGCAGCTTCTGAGCATCAGTTGCATTGTTAGTTTTGCTATACAGGTACATTCTGTCAGACACAGCGCTTGGATGGACGAGACAAGACACATGGAAACACAAAGTAAGTACTTATCAGTTACTATTAACAATTTCCTCACTTCTGAAGACAGTCTGGTGTTAGTGAGGGCTCCTTACAGGGCTGGGATGTGCATTAAAAGCAGGTGAGAGTGTTTTGTTTCAATGTCAGTTGTGTTCACCCCATGACCTCACCCTTTATTTACAACTGTAACACAGTTGAGGCTTTAAACATTGTAACCTTTGCTAAATGGTGCCTAACAACAAATTTAAGTCATTTCAATTAATTAATTTTCAATTCCTTTCACTGCCATTGTGGAACAACTATTAGAATCGGGATGGAGCCTACTGAAGTTTTAGTGTAGCAAGATATAAAAGAAATTTAAAATAATATAATTATTTCCAGGATATACACTTATATACACAACTATACACTTACAGTCATAGTCTGGAATGCTATTCCAGCAGGAGAACTTTCACATTCAAGTTTATAAAACTGTCACCCTTTGCTCTGCAAGTAGTGATGCAAAAAAAAACCAGAACAACAAAAAAAACCAAGACTAGAATATTTCATGTGAAAGGGACCAGCAATTATAATCTAGGCCAAGTGCAAAGTACATTCTTTTTTTTTTTTTTTTAATTTGATCTTTCATATTGTATTGTTGGAATCTCACAGAATAGACCTAGATGGATAAAGCTGGATAGTACTGGGCTGGAGGGGACTGAGAAATACAGATGTGGATGGATTCCAAGAATTAAAAATTGTGAGTGAAGGAAAAGCATATATGTGTATAGACATTCAGACCTGTACTATACTATGAACATTTCTTGTACCTATCATGTTTAACTTCCTCTGTAGTGTATCCAAAACGCGCCATATGAAACTTCTTGCAGGGTTCCCCAGATGCTATACTCATTATATACCTAAACTTTCATTTCAGGCTAATAGGCATATTACATTTACAGAGACTCATTGTACAGGCCAGACTCCCTTATCAAGGACAGAAGATGTAATAACAACAAAAGCAATACCCATAGGAATCTGAATATTTTACTTATAAATTAATAAAAAAGATGAGTTCTCTGACACATTAAAACGCTGACAAGTCTGCAAGACTCGACACAATCAACTAAGAAATTGAGGTGAGCTAAAGGCCGATTTTAATTTAGTAGCAACAAAACTTTATTGAATTAAATACTTTCTAATAAATGCTGACCTGATCATTCCATGTATATTCCTTTACTGATTCCACTATCTGTTCATCATTAAACACAAAATGCTTGTCCTTAATTCTCAAAACTATATAACATGTTTTTCACAGGCCCCTTAATGGTTACAAAGCTGCCAAAGTTTAACAACCACTTCCTTCTCCCATTCTGTTTTGCTCCCAAATAAAAGCCATGAAAATTTCCCCTGTGTTGGTGCTCTCCATTTATTTGAAAAATAGGGAGCCTTTCCTGGAACATTCATCATCAGCTCTGCTCTCCTTCATCCTCTACTCCAGCCTTTTCTCAAATTCAGGGAGCAAAGATATTTCATAAGATGAATGAGTCTAGTATATTGATTTTTCCAATTGTATCTCTTATATCAGACATCTCTTGTTAGGATCTTTAGGGCCTATTAAGAGCAATGATAGAGTAGATCTACTTTTTTTTTAAGAAAAAGCTGAAGGTTATCTTTCACTACAAACTCAGGTTATGTCCTTCACATAGCTTAAATGTAAAAACCTGTACAGCTCCATAAAACCATTGCAAAGTAGAATATTTTGCAGGAAATAAAGTCTGGAGGCTTTCTCTATTGTTTTTAATATTCTAGTGTAGCTTTTGCCATTATTAAATGAAAGGTATTGTTCAGTTACTGAAATCTAAGATATCTTTTTTCCCATTTGTTCAGTAACTTTTTCTGTATACTTATCAAAATCTCTCACTATAACAGCATACAAGTCTGCTCCAAAAAATCAGGTTTGAGGTGACTGCAGAAAGCTTGTTTTCACTGTCAGTGCAGCATTGGGTTGCAACTTGGCTCTGGGCAACAGTAGCAATCTTGAGAACAGAGCTCAAGAGGGTAGGAAAGTAGGCACTAGAAGTATTAAAACAGTCCCCAACAAATTATAACTACCTTAAAACCGCTTAATGAGTATTATTTAGTGTTGCACCAAAGTATCTAAAAATATAGTGTGACAGCCCTCTTCTGAAAAGTGGTGGCTCTTAAAAGAGCCTTTAGGGTGGGGGATTAAAAATCACAGGGGGATTTAGGCGCGCTCGCCGCGAATGCGGCGGGCCAGCTGAATGTCCTTGGGCATGATGGTGACGCGCTTGGCGTGGATGGCGCAGAGGTTGGTGTCCTCGAACAGCCCCACCAGGTAGGCCTCGCTCGCCTCCTGCAGCGCCATCACGGCCGAGCTCTGGAAGCGCAGGTCGGTCTTGAAGTCCTGCGCGATCTCGCGCACCAGGCGCTGGAAGGGCAGCTTGCGGATCAGCAGCTCCGTCGATTTCTGGTAGCGCCGGATCTCGCGCAGCGCCACCGTGCCGGGCCGGTAGCGGTGCGGCTTCTTCACGCCGCCCGTGGCCGGCGCGCTCTTGCGGGCCGCCTTGGTGGCCAGCTGCTTGCGGGGCGCCTTCCCGCCTGTGGATTTACGCGCCGTCTGCTTTGTGCGCGCCATCACCCTGAGAGAGCCGAGCTGCTTTCTGCAACTTGCGCCGGGGAACGAACGGTACTGTTGAGCAGCCCTGGCGGCTTTTATAGCATACGCCCCTCTCTGATTGGACAGGAGGAACAAATGTGCCCTTGCAATTGGACACTTTTGAATTCGAAAATGCCCGCCTCGAAAGCGCGCGTTTTTACCAAACTCAACGGCTTTAACCCCCCTTGCACTTGCCAGTCTTATTTTCACTTTCATATATTTCTTACTGTAATTAGTGCAGTCTGTATCAATTAATATCTATCATATCCCAATTCTCTGCAAACTTAGTTTTGAAAAATAAGTAATGTACAGGTTTTCCTCAGTAGGAATCATTATACATTAATCTTTGCAATTGTATTTTGTTGGAAGCTTTGTGTGACCCTTTTACATAACCCCACCCCGCATTTATTTATTTATTTATTTTCTTTTTACACCTCTAATAACTTAACCTGGAAACAGTAGGTAGTAATACTGAAGCCTGTATGGTAAATGCATTTTGACTGAGACTAACTACATATGAAAACGCTATAAATTCTAAGTCCTTGAAAATGGTATAATTTGAAATATTTTAGCATGGGAAGTAGTCTCAGGCTGTTGAAATACAGCTTTGATACTTCTATTAAGCTTCCTAATTATCCAGTACATATTCATGGTTTATTATCCTACCCAGAGGAGTTGTTCTTAGAACCGATGTAGAGGAGGCTAGGCAAAAGGGAAGACCAGTGCCCAGTCTGGGTATAGGAACGGCACCAGCTTCAGAAGTTCCGAATTGAAAGAATCATTAATTTTAACACACAAGATACACAATAACGAATCTCACTAGAAAACAATTTCAGAGAACAGATTTGGCATTACAATAGTATTTAATATTTTGAGAGGACAACCAGCTGCGACACCTCCTACGCAGAGCATGTACATTAGTACTTGCCAAGCATCATTACAGAAATTAATGAAAATTTAAATACAAAAAAGGATCCAATTCTGCTCTTTACTCAAATAATAAAGGCACAGGCACTAATGAGAGAACCACAGGGCAAGGCAGGTTATTCTGTCCTGTGCCAGCTCACCAGCTGGAAAAATAAAAAGAGGAGCCTAAGACTTATATTAATAGTGGAGTAAGATTTCCCAGCTTATTCCAAATACGCTACTCATAATAGCCTTGTTTATTCTATAATCATCACTAGAACGGTCTCATTTCGAACACACATTGGTTTTATTGTCATCTTACTGTACAAAATACATAGTCATTTATAGGCGAAAAAAAAGGAACACTTTTACCCAGTTTGAAGCAACACAGCTCTTTTAAAGTTCAAGTGGGCGGCTCTTAAAAGAGCCTTTGGGTTTTCGAGATGTTCCGGGTGCAAAGGTTTAGCCGCCGAAGCCGTAGAGGGTGCGTCCCTGGCGCTTGAGGGCGTAGACCACGTCCATGGCCGTCACCGTCTTTCTCTTGGCGTGCTCCGTGTAGGTGACGGCGTCGCGGATCACGTTCTCCAGGAAAACCTTCAGCACGCCGCGCGTCTCCTCGTAGATCAGCCCCGAGATGCGCTTGACGCCGCCGCGCCGAGCCAGGCGGCGGATGGCCGGCTTGGTGATGCCCTGGATGTTGTCGCGCAGCACTTTGCGGTGGCGCTTGGCGCCGCCCTTGCCGAGCCCCTTCCCGCCTTTGCCTCTGCCAGACATGGTCGTAATAGACGTCTGTTGCAAGCTATGAGCTGGGGTTGCGGGCGCCGCGTCTTTTATGCGATGGGAGCCGACCTGATTGGGGACTGCAGAGAGGAGGGGCGGGGCTTTGGTGCTATAGAGGGAGGACCCAAGGGAGGAGGCGCTTGTCGGTAGGAAAATTTCTCCTTTGTACTGAATGTGACATTTATGGTAATGCATACACACCTGAAGTCAGCTTGGGTCAGCGGCTCTGGCTGATTCAACACTGCTAATGGCATGCAGACCATGGCTGACCTGTGATTCTTTCCCAGCAAAACCAGGATAGAATCTTAAAAAGGGGAGCTTGTTATACTTGCATCTCAAATACTGCTAATGCTATCTCTAGATGTTTTTATGGTCAATCTGAGTTCTATATCTTTTTGCATGTTGGGGGTTTTGGTTTGTTTGGGATTTCTTTGAGAAGAAGATAATAATTATGATTTAGCTGAAAGTCTTATTTTCCCTAGCAAATCTGTATGTCTTTGGAAAAGGAGGATATTAAGAACCATGGGAATGATCTTTGCTTTTCCCCTCTTCCTATATGAAGCACCCCCCACCAAACCCTTCTAATTATTTGCTATTGATCACCTAGCAGATGTGATTATAAAAAAATAAAATAAAACAAATGCAAGAGCTTTTATTTAAACTGTAGCAGCTGTTCTTCCTGTTGCAGAGATGCAGAGGAATGCATAGGTATAATGGGTAGTTGTCTTATATTTGGTGTAATCCTAAGCATACCTTTTTTATCTTCCTGGAAGGAGTGAACAGGTGAACTGAGTATGATACTAGGGCTTAAATAATGTACTAATCTTGCTACAGTTCTTTTTTATACAGAACTGTCAGGCCACAAAACAGTATAGAAACTATAGCCATTTCTGTTTTAACTAGCCTAAAAAAGATTCCAGACTAGTTTTTAGATTTTAATTTATATTTTTATTTTATTCAAATATTTGTACCTCACTGGTGTCAGAACACCAAGTTTCAATACTCCTTCCTCTCATAGTTGATGGAGACAGTGCTCAAAATTTTCATTTAACACGTGTAAACTAAGGAGAGATCCACAAGAAGATGTAATCAAGACATCTAATTCTGCAAAGCAGAAACAAATTACTAAGTCTATAGTGTACTGACAGCTCTTGCTGTCTACCTCTGTGATTTTTACACTCAGCTTTTGGTTTCCACTTGTAAGTTTTCAGCTGCTTTGTTTATATTCTGGCTTTAGGTCTTCTAGGTAATTAATGTGATTTTTTTTTCTTCTGTGTTTAAAGCCTAGCACAATAACATAGTGCTCCTGTAGAGTATTGTGTCTGTATCAATAACCTCATGTGAGTAATTAGAATATGCTGTTATGAATTTAATCCCGACTTAAAATTATTGTGTTATATATATATATGTAATATTTATTTATAATCCTGACTTTAAATTATTATGAAATACTAATAGAATTACAGGTTTAAAGTTGCAGATCATTATTAGGCAATAAAACCTTCCTGTTAGACATTTTATTGTAATAATATATACATATATAAATTAACTTTGGAAATACATTCCAAAATTCCATATTAGTAGTTTTGAATTTTGTATGAATATTGCACAGTTTTTCATAATTTTTGTGCTTTCCACTCACTGGAAGCTGGTGCTTCATTCTTTCTTATCTCATATCTGACATGCTGAAAAAATAATAGGTCTCATCTGGACTATCTGGGGGAAAAAAATAAATTCTTCACTTGTACTGACAACCTGGGCATTTCTGACAGACCAACACATCCCCGAGAGGAGAAAGTCAAAAATACAATTAATTTGGGGAATAATGTGCTGTAAAGAAAACTGCATTTACCTCAACACCAGGGAAACTGGAGGGTTACCATGGTTATAGATGAGACAGCTGTACCAGTGAATAAGCAGGTTCCTTCAGACCACAGACAAATAATAATGTCTTCCTGAGCAAGCCAGACTAGCAATGGGGGTTGGGAGTTGGGCACAGTGTGTATGTGACTCAGCCTAACATAAAGTATAAAAACTGGACAACAAATAATACAAACTTCGAGGATAGCAATGGGCTTCAACCAACATATTGCTTCCCAGACAATGCAGCAGCCCATCGTTTTGTCAATAGGCATATAGAGACGAGTAATGAGAATCATATTTGCACTAGATTTCAACTGTATATTGCAAAGCTATATTATATGCTTCTGATGTGATTTTGATACATTGCTGTTTCACTCCACTAAATCAAATTCCCATGAAATGCCAAATATACTCAATAAGAAAATTTGGTATTAAACATTAAACTCTCCTCATGTGTAATATCTAAAAGAACCTACTTGGAGAGTATTCAACTCTGACAGCACAGAGGACTAGGACCCATCTCTGTATGTGGATAAATCTGTAAAATCTGTAAGAGCCAATTTCTTTGTCCCCTTCAGGTTTCTAAATCTACTCCAGTGGCCTACATTCTCTGTAGCTCTGTGCCCATGTACCCAGCCTTCAGTTCAGCATGTAATCCACTGAGATCAAGCAATCCACGTCATTTTGGTAACAAATATCTTAAGTACAGAAAGCTTTTATCTTAAGACTGCGGCCTAAGTCAATATTTGCATCTGTGGATTTGCCATTTGGAAGGAATCTCCTGGCAGAAGTTGCAGAAATGGTTTCTGTTGCTTAAGCAAAAGTAGCAAATAACATCACTTAATGTTTAAGTGCTACATGTCTCAGCTTCTCAATGTGTTGATCATATCTTTCTACTTGATAGGTATGACAAGAGATCTTCAGGGGATATCATAATGTATTTAGTCTAATGATTGGTCCTTTGATAAGTAATTTAATCTCTCCCCTGCCCCTTCCTGACTGCTGAGATAGTCAGAGGTGGAGTCCCATTCTGATCTTTTTATTTAAAGGCTCCTCTCAGAGATCCAAAAGGTTGGGCTACAGGTCTGGTTTTCACTGTTTCCTACCTTCTTCTTGCTGCTGAGTCCAGAAGCTACAGCAGGAACTGAAAAAAACAAAAAAAAATATTTCAGTCATGGCCCAGACCATGGCTGGCTTTTGAGGAGCCATTTTGCGATGCACAGAGTGGCTTCTTACATATCAGAAGATGATCCACACAGAGGCAAAATCATCTCATTTCCCCTGTGCCACACCAGCTGCAAGCAAGGGCAAGTGCACCGTGTCTGAGCCACTGCTGTGCAGCTCTTCAAACCAGCAGGAGTTGGATGTCATTTCCTCATGGAAAACAGCATCACAGGATTAGTCTCCAAAAGTGGATCACAGGAAAGGACACTGCACACACAACTCCAAAGGAATGTTTTACTTGGCAGGCATTCGCACGGCCCTGCCACCACTCACGCCTCCTTCTCACCAGGCCAGATGTTTCATGGTTCCTTTCAAAGCAATGCCATTTGTGCTAGAAATGGAAAAAAATGATGTTTCTCTCACAAAACAACATACCAACTGTTTGGATTGCTGGTTATAGCCAGAATAACTAGAATGACTCTGGAGTGGTAAGTGTGGTGTGTCTCACTCCACCTTAGAAGGAGTAAATTTGCATGGGCCCCACAACATGCACAAACTACCATCTTGCAGGCTCACTGAATAGCTGGTATAGCTGAAAAGGCCTATGAAGACAGGCTGGAGGAACTCACAGACCAAGTTTGTTTGGGAAGATAGTAATATACCCAGTTCCTTATGTGAAGCTGTTTTAGGACACAGTAGAGAAGGATATTAGCTCAATAACCCACATTCAAGGGTAAGGGGTGCTTTTTTCTGATGTTTTCCTCCCTGGCATCTGGGCTTCTCCCAGGAAGATGCCAAAGAGCCTCTCCAACAAGTGCTCCAGATAGTTTCCCAGGACAGCCCATGAATACCAGAGCTCTGTAGTTCACCATTCAAATCTGCTCCTGCATTCAGGCAAAGGACAGCAAACAGTAAACCAGCTACTTGGCAATCACAGCTGACTGCTTCTCTTAAATTCTTACTCTGATTTCTAAACTGGCATTTGAAGCAGCACAGGCCTCCTGATTTATTAACCATTGATTAAGCTGGAAAGATGTATCATGGAAGCACCGTAAGCACAATGCTTCTTGCACAGCTGAGACTGATCAGTTCTTCTCCTTGTCTGGACTCCCACAGAGCTGCACTGGGCAGCCTGTTTTGATGTTGAACTCTGCCAACTCTTATAAAGTTGTAAGTACTTAGCAGCTGAAACATTACTTTGTCCAAATAGCCATTCTGGGGCACATTTTCCAAATAATGAATCAGCTGTGGGCATCCCTTTAGAAATGTACTGGATTTTGTCTTGAGATGTGTGTTTCTGGAGGAAGACAAGTTTGGGAAATAGTGATGTGAACTGTGTTGGTGTCCCCAGACACTACTGATGTGCTTTGTCTTTGTTACAGTAATATTTGGTTGGAAACACAAATACTTCGGTTGGAAACCTCTTCTGCTTACAGAATTTTCTTTATTCTTAGGCTCTGAACACAGTATCAGGCTTTCCTTTAGAGATCCAGCAATTGAGAAAGACCACCACAATCCCCAGGTCCAGACTGATGAGTCATTTCCCAGCTCATGCTAATTCAAGTAGCTGTTCTGCTTCATGTGCAGAACTCACACTTCTCTTTGACAAACTGCACAAGTTTCTTTTAACTCATACCTCAAGAATGTCACAAAGTCTCTAATTGAATATCTTAAATTTGGCTCTGTCTACCCTCCTTAGTATCATCCACACATGCTAAGGGTACATAATCTCTTATCAACCAGGTCCATACAAAAATTTTCTATTGTCAAGTACTTTGCCCTGAAGCATTATCTTCTTTACTGAGAATCCCCTAAGGTGATTCACTAAGTGCCTGCTATTGTATCACTAAGTTGTTATCTACAGCCCTTTGACCCTGTTCTACAGTCAATTTTCAAACATCTAACAGCCTGCCTGTACCACCTCAGATCCTAAGTGAATATGCTGTGTCAGAAGGTTCCACAAACCTTACTAAATGTCAACTGCATTGGATACTGTACTTTGCCCCTGTGCACATAGATTCACTATAAACTATAGTTTTGTTAAAATTACCAGTACCTAGGCATCACCAGTTTTTGTTGTTCTCGACTCATCATCATGAATCAATAGAACACATTTCATTTCTAATAGTTGTTCAGCCTTGATGATTTTTGAAGACACCTCTGTCTTCCCAAGTAATATTTTCTGATGTGTCACTCTGTATTAGAAATTATTTCCTTGCTGCAGCAGAGAACATTAGTTCTTATATTTCCTCAAATGTATAGTGAGGAAAGATGACTTCCTCTTATGATTCAAGTGTTCAATCTTCTCTCAGCAGTACAGAGCAGCAGGTTCTACTGCATATTATCATAAGTAAGCTTTCAGCATCTTATTTTCCTTCACTCGGTATAAAAAGCTAGAACTACCTTTGATAGATTAGGAAATGGCATCTAATAACACAAATACACTGAATGACACTGAAGGGGTAGGATGCAGATTTTCTATATTGATGATCTAGCTCCAGTTTCCATCTCTGACTGAATCAGTATTTGCAATATGACTCACAAGAAAAAAAAAATAATAAAAAATGTGGTTTGGCTCTGTTGTACACCTGGAAGAACAGACATCATGTAACACAGATTACGTGATACCACATTTCATTTTTTTTCCAGTCACTCAGTGAGAGTTACAGTAGGGTCATATTTCCATGATTTTGCTTGTAGGTCACTAGATTTCTTTGTCTTTCTGCATTTACCTGCTTCTTCTTTTTCTTCAACTGAAAACAATACAAAGTTTATTGGTCTACATAAAAAAAGTAGAGCAGAATCATGCTCATAACTGGGATTCCTATATGTAATAATGCTACTACTAATAATAATAATGCTCAATCTCATGGATGTGTGGAGAAAAGTAAAATTTGGTTACAAGTGGATCTCTGATCCAAAGGTTTTCATAAACTGGAATATTTTGGTGCTTTAGGCTCTCATTTTCTAGACAGACAAGGTGTTTTGAGGCTGTTTCATTAAAATGCATGGTCCTTCCTTTTTTGCTAGTTAACAAATAATTAGCAGTTAAGGCAGACGGGAGAGTAACATCTCCCCACCTTTTAATCACTCCAGAATGTAGGAATTTTTTTAGAAGTGGTAGTTTTGCTGAGACTCCAGCCAGCCCTAACATGTCTTACAGTAATGGACAACATGATTACTGAGTCAAATCACAATAGCCCAAACTGGTCTTGACGAGCCTTGAAAGTAAAGACTGTGTGAGAGGTAACGATGTTTTTTAAATATACCTTTATTTAATACTGAAATTTGAAAGGCAGTTGGAGTGCCATTTGGAATTAAACTGCACATAGCTTTCACAAGTTAACCTGGAGAAGTATTATTTGCAAAATAGTATTGTGGAAAACTATCATGTCCCTTCAATTAGCACTAGTGAGACCCATCGGGAGTCCTGTGTCCACTTCTGGGTTCCCCAGTGCCACAGAGACATGGGTATGACTAGAGTAAGACCATCAAGGGCCACAGAGATAATTAAGGGACTGGAGCATCTCTTGTATAAGGAGAGGCTGAAAAAACAGCTGGAAGATGAGAAAGCTCAAAATAAAGGAAACAGAATCCATCTTATCTGCACTGCCCAAGACAGGATGCAAAGGGCTTACTACTACTACAGAGAGCTAGTAGTGTCTCTGCTCTGTCTGATCCTTCTTTTAGCATGGGACTAGGACCTATTGTATTAGGTTTTAGATTCTAAGGCAAAATATTTTATTTTTTTATTTTTATTTTTTATTTTTTTTTAGGGGATGTGTTTGCCTGGACAACTGAAGTAACTGTCAGTGTACTTTTCTTAGCTTAGTTGAATATACCTAAAAACATCCAGGATTCTTACTGCTGACAGCCCTTTGACATCTTACCTCTTCCCCACTATATAAAGTTTGCAACTGTCAAATTAATATTGTCAATATAGTTACATCATGCCAGAGAATTTCTTAACATATTTTTATGTTGGTGCAACGTTTTTATTATTAATATTGAGAATAATAACCTCAATGTCTGCAAAAATTATACTTTGCCAAGAAGATAGCATGCTTCAATAAAAATTAAAAAATAAGAATTAAAAAAAACCCTCCAACCAAAACAAATGTTTATCTGGGTCTTCATAATTCTAAGAATAGTAATTGTAATGATAAAAGAAAAGCCAATAATCTATAGTGAACAGGACAAATACGTAACACATAGTAGGATGAATATGTAACAAATAGTTGAGAATTTGCTGGAATTGAGCAATACCCACTTGGTTTAACTCTTAAACGTGTATGAGTAACAGCTGCTCAGTTTATCTGATTGATCATGTATCTCACTGCCATTGCTAGCATCCTGGTTAAATCTCTACTGATGAAGGACACTGCAAATATCACAGAATAGGACAGCCTTGAAGATAAGGAAGGTCTGAGGAACAGATATTGGTCGTCAAACAGGCCGGAGTGATGCCATCCTATCTGGGGTTAAAAGTTTAGACCTAAGGAAAATGACGAGCCTTCATCAAAAGACCCTCCCAGAGTGAGTCAGACAACCACTTACACGTTAATGTGCTCATGTGACAATGGGCAGATAACTATGATAATGATTTCTTGGAAATCCACTGAATGTGGAAAATGATACAATGCATGTAGCCCCTCTATATGAACTGTTTCTAAGCCTCAATGCACGTGTTAGGAAGAGCTAACCCCCACAATTGCCCCCATACACTCGGCACTGCAATCCCTGCTTAATAACTTCAGTAATTGAGTTTTCACTGTGTCAGCAATTAAATGAGTGTAGACTTTCAGATAAATTTGTCTGGTCAGTTTATCTGGATTGTTCTATTTCTGAAGTCTGAATGTCTTATCTGTCTCTATTATCCACTGTCTAATCTATTTCCCCTCCACGTGGAGCCATCGCCTTGACAAAAAAAAATAAATCGAATGTTTTCTCAGTTTTAGGAATGACTTTTTATGTTATAGATTAACTAATCTTATTTTTAAGATCATTCCATTGGAAAATGCACTGACATTTGCGCTAGAACCCATACTGTTAGGCAAGAAAAGAAACCAAGGAATGTTGTGTGATGATACATGGAAATAAACGTCTGTTTTGGGCAAGTAAAGTTATACACTTTAATAAGGCATATAAAATTTGAAAGCCTGGAGGACTTTCAGTCTTTACTGTTTGAAATTTATTATAAAAGGAGTAACATTTTTTTAAAATGTATTTTCATATGTAAGCTGCAAATAATTTTTATTAACAGCTCATTCTCAAAACTTTTTTTTTTTTTCAAGTAAATTGTTTGGCAGGAAAAAAATTTATCAGTTTGAAAATATGTTCCATGCTATGAATTGCTAAGAATTGCTTGCTTTATTTTGTCTTTTACTCTTATCTGCCCGTTATCTGGGGCAGTATCAATAGTCTTTGTAAGGTAGATAGTGATTGTTCTCTCTAAAAGATGAGTATTGTTATTTTGGTTCAGCGTTGCATTTAACAGCTATTGCCAGTAATGAAAACCGGAAAATTATTCAAAGCTTCTGAGAAGTTGTTGGGTTTTTTTCCCAATTAACTAGAAAATGTCATTGCTAGGGTCGGAGGAGTAGAAATCACTCTAAAGAAGACTTCACTTTTCACATCACCTCATGTATCTCTAAAGCTCGAAAGAAAGAAAGCAAGCTCGAAAGCAAGCAAGCAAGCAAGCAAGCAAGAAAGAAAGAAAGAAATCGCATTTTGCACAAATGGTTGGTAAAATCAGGAAAATGTTTACTGCTCAGAAGCAGGCCAAGAACAATTCTCCGAACAGAGCAGTCAGTGTGATGGCTGAGGAATAGGTACAATAAAGGATGCTGACACATAATGCCGGAGGCCAGCAACCAAGTCGTCCAGTGTCTCAGATTACCAGGGAAGAGCAAAGACGTTTAAAGTGAAACTCAAAACAGGGAGAACTCCTAAATTCTGATCTTTTAAATCTGCAGAAAACGATATGCTTCATCTGTTTTCCTTACAATAACATAGATTATCTTGTCCCTTTAAAAATTGTCACAGATTAGGGACGGCAATCCCTGTGTCCTGTGGGACTGCCGTACTTAGAGAGCAAGATCTTGGAGCTCTACTCACATCTCTTTCTACCTTCTGTCCTTATCTCTAACCTGCAGTCTGTTTAGGGGGCGAGGGAAGGATATCTCTCTTCTGCTGGTCTGACATCTGGTCGGCAAAGACCGAGCTTGGAGGTAATTTGACCAAGTGTGTGGATATGAGGAAGAGATCTAGTGAAGAGGATTCATCTTGCACCAGTTTGCAAGTGTCCACTCGCTCCCATTTGTTCCCAGCTTCCCGAGCAGCTGCAACCGTAATAAACCAGAATTAGAGAGTTCTAACACTAAATCGTCAAAGCTACAGACATGAAAGCGCTTTAAGTTTCTTTCAGTCATTAACAGAAGAATGTGTGTAACATTAACATACTCGCAGAGATTACAAACCTTCCTCCCTGTGTGGTTTTTATCACTTACAGTCTGCTTCTTCTTCATGCCCAGCTCCATTCACCTAACCTGGAAAATAAGCATAATACCCCCATCTTGGCACAAACCACAGCATTTTTGTGTTTCTGCTGTTCATTTGTGTTACTAGCCCGACCCTTCAAACCCTGTGGGTACTATGGGTTTGGTGCAATTGCTTATGTGGAAATGACATAACGTTCACAAGAAGCGTGACAGGTTTCAATGTTCACTTCAGTATGCCTATCAGTCTGTTGGTTTGGGGTTTTTTTACAGTGGTGTACTGAATAGCCCAATTTTATCTGTTTTTCTTCACTTCTCAAAAATATTTATTAGTTCCTCAGCATGCAGACACATCAAAATAAAACAGAACTAAAATAAAATATATTTTTTTAAAAAGTGACAATGCATTGGTTTCATTTTTTTTTTTTTTTAGTCTAATGTATCTCATTTTCCTTGCCATTTCAATTGATCTATTTTCAATTTCTTGAATTATTAACTTCATTGTGTCTTCAACATTTAATGTATGAATGAAAAGAAATGACAGGGCCTTCTGCAGCATAGCATTTGTCTTTTAGAATTTAAAATTCTAAAAAGGAGCTAGAAGATATGCTCCTTTGCTGAAATACTATGCTGACGTTTTACATGACAAAGATTTACAAAGTACAATGGAGCAAAATATTAGATTTTGATTTAATTTATTATTTTTAACCAAGCGGAAAAAAAATCAAAACCAAAATAAAACAAAACCTGACTGCTTATAATCAGAAGCCAATCAAGATTTTTGTCTTCTGATTTAAACAGAAATGATACCAAACAGTTCCTAACAGTCCTTAAAAATAATTTCTATTGTAATTTTGTGAAGTGTGGGTATATAGTAAATACTGTGTCTTTTTCACCTTAAGGAATCTTTTTCACCTATAGCTTGGAAGTAGGAAATTATGGAGTG
>VYZU01081016.1:0-78704 GCA_013401355.1 Ceyx cyanopectus | reverse complement strand
GGTGGCGGGGGGGGGGAAGGGTGGAGGGAGCGCTTCACAGACAGGAGACGGCCTAGAAGGCAGCGCTGGCCCCACAGGGCCTCAGGCGCTCCCTGCCCGCGGTGAGCGGCCCGTACCGACTCTTCCAGGCCGAGACCCGGTCCAGCGCTTCCTGCTGCAGCCGGCTGTCCCCGCAGTACAGCCCCACCATCACCTGGTCCCACTCGGCCCGGCCCCTCCACGCCACCACGGTCCGCAGCGGCTTGAGCCGCTTGCGAGACGGGGAACAGCACCGCCGGCCGCGGCGCCACGCAGGCTGCGCGCGGCCCGTCGAGCCGGGGCCCGTCCCGCCACAGGCCGCCATGGCGGTGCCGCCGCTCCCTGCGCGCGCTTCCGCTTCCCGCCCTGGGACGGGCGCGCGACGGGCGCTTCCGGGGCGTGCGGCGGGAGGAGGCGGCGGGAGGGGCAGTGCGCGGCTGAGGGGGCTCAGCCTTCAAACGCTGCTTACACCTGCAGGGGCGTAGGCTCTGGTGCTCTCCGCACCTGGAGCGTAGACTGGCCTTTCCCCAGGGCTGCCGGGATCGGAGAGAAGTCGACGCTTTTTGTTCTGAAGTGTTCTGAAGCAGAGTTTGTTTGCGAAACCATTAAGCCACCCTCACCAGCTTCTTCGGAACATTCTCTGAATAAGTGCTCACAGTGAAACTCCTCTTATTTCCCAGCACAAACGCAGTTAACAAAGCCCTCCGTAAGGCAGACTAACATGGGTGTGCCCGAGTGCACAGCTGGGACTGCATCTGAGCCAACAGGACCAACTGAAATAGAGATATGCACAATATTTATGCTATTAAATATGAAAGTTTATGGGGGAAAAATATGCTAATGAGTTCTGTTAAATACTGTATTTGAAAAATGCTGTTCATGACAGCTTCAATCATCACCCCTGCCTCACCCCAAATACCTGTCTTGTTCTTTGGTGTTAATAAATGTAAATCAAATTTAACCGAGTTTCACTACTCCGAAGAAGTGCAGGGTTGAGGGTTGTGCAGATGTGACATTCGTTGCCACGCTGCTCCAGTGCCTCATGCGGTGAAAGCAAATTCTCGGACGAAATGAGGCAGGGAGAAAACTCGGAACTGGTCCCTGTTCTCTGGAAATGGAGTTCACTTTTCATCTGCTTAAAAAATGTTCTGAAAGAACAAGTTGTTTCCTGCAATCAAAGGGTCTCATTCAGAGCACAGGAACACCATGTGTCATTTTGCTTGCAAGATTATTTTTGGGTTTCAGAATTCAGCTGCAGTGCAAAGGTTTTAGAAGGCAAGTTCTGAGGAGCTGTGGAACAGATAGGATACATCAAACTCGATCAGATCACCTGCTTCCAGAACCTCAAAGACAAACTAGAAATTAAATTAAAAGGCACATTTTTTTCATTCTTACTCTCTGTGGAGAGGGAGAGATGTGAAGAGTTTGGTGTCTGCTACAGAGACAAAATGGAGCAAGGACTGAACCAACAGAGACTTCACGTGTTTCATGAGCTTTCAGCGCTTGGATCCAAGGGCTTGTGCTGTTGCTCTGCTTGCGTGTCTGGCTATGAGGTTGCTCAGTCAAGACTTGGGAGATAATGGGCACTGATGGCTTGTTGCCCAGAATGTCACACACAAGGTTGGCAGCAGTTTGCCATTCTAGTTTCTGCAGCCTTGCTATGGTGTTGGCTGAGAGAAGAGGCCAGGACTGTCTGTGGTGTCCCTGTGCTACTCTGGGGAGTCTGGATGGTTGGTGAGAGAGGTTGCTTGAACCTACAGATGAAGTGCCAATGAGAAGCGAAGATCCAGACTGCTATCTAGGTAAGAGGCCTAAATGGAAAACCTCTTTTTTAGAAGAAAAGAGATTTCAGTGTGCCAAGGTAATGTAGGTAGTGGATTAAAATTAAAAATCCAGCAGGTGAACCGTGCTTACTCTAAAGAGACAGGAATCTGCTTTTCATTTGTGTAACTGAAAAGGAAGACTATTCTGTGCCTTCCTGAACAGTCTTGCTCTTACTGGGAGTAAGGAAAATCCTTTTCCTACTTTCTTTCCAGAGTTTGATGGAAGCAGAAGTGGCACCTAGAAATAGCTTTGGAATGTCAGATTAAAGGAAATTTCACTTGCAGCTTGCCTTTTTTGACTGGGATTTACAACTATGTGCCAACTTCTTCCTGGAGCAATCAATAGCACAAGCAAAAACAAAAACAAACAAACAATAAAAAAAACCACAACGGAAGGAAGGAAGGAAGGAAGGAAGGAAGGAAGGAAGGAAGGAAGGAAGGATCACATTTTAAATCACTGGATGCAAAACATTAAGCTTTGGGTCATCCAGAAATGAAAAAACAGCCTTTTAAATCAAACAGGGAGAGAGTGTGACAAGAAAATGAGAGGACAGGTGGTTAATTTATTTGCTTCCATTGTTTTCTACTTTATGTTTTAACTCAGTCTTGAATAAGGCAGAGCCAAGAAAGAGCAATGCTCCATTTGCTTTTCCATGGCTTGATATGGACCTCTAATTGGTCCTAAGACATTTGAGCTCCGCTTATCTCCCAGACACCATGGCCCATGAGATTGTTAATGGAACAGGGGGTGGCCTAGCAGTTGTTGCCTGCTTGTTTCAGGGTTATTCCCTGGAGAGAGGAGAGCGGCTACTAAAAGGGCAGGGAACATCTTTTGTATGCTATTGGCTGGTTTTGTTTTCTGGCATCTGTGAGGCTTGAGCTTTGGAGATCAGCCATCCAACATCCTGTTTTCACTGAATTTTTCTCCATTCTTCTCACTCTCTTCTCCTTTCTTCTGTTGCAGAGTTGCTGCAATACCACCAAGGTAAGAAGATTAAATGCCACTTCTTGGTATGATTTTCACACGGGAATTGTTATTTTTGAGCAAGAGGTATCTGGCATTCTAAGCAGATAAAGGCAAGTTTATTTGGGTTCTCAAAAATCACTTTGTTCTATACAGATCTAGGCAACAGAGGCCAAAAATGGAACTCCAGATCTGCTGAGAGCTGAATTAATGTAACCTGCTTTGAATCATGGTGTGTGGATTCCTGTGCAGCAAGCACCAAGCAATGCCTGCACACATACAGTCCTTACACTGAGTCCTGCACCAGTTCAAGTTAGCAGAAGTTTTAGGGTGAAGCTGCATCAAGCCTCACATATGTTGGGATCAGCAAGGACAGCACATGGGCAGTAATTCTCTGGTTCTATGAGTGTGAGACCAACCTGCAACTTCCAGGTTTTTCTGGTAAAGCTGAATATTATTCTTAGAATAATGCCCCTAAAGCAGTGCTCGAGTTTCTCAGTCAGGTATTCTGGATTCTGAAGAGCAAAACAGGGGATATATTATGGGAAATGAGCAACTGAACGTGCTTTCCATCGTGAGAGGCCTTAGCAGCAGGTTCTGGTGCCATTCTGAGATGTCAGCCAGCCCTGAAGGAGGAGGCAGCATGTTGTTCTGCATGTCTGCCTAGTCAAGGAATCCTGCATATACATTCCAGGTAAGGAGTAACTTCCTGCCAAGGGAAAGGTGATTTGGCTCGGTGGGACTCTGTGAAGGGAAGTGTGGAAGGTTTTAGTGGGACTGGGAGTTCTCAGGCGCTGATTGAGGATAACATTGACACTGACCAGCTTGTTGTGTACCCTTGAGATGAGAAAGGCACGTAGGCTAAGAGATAAGGGGAAGCTGAACAAAACAAGAAGAAACAAGTAACAAAAGATCGCAGGTGTTCTGCTAATGTTGTTAGACACCTATAGTCCAACCAATAAGGAGTTGGAAAAACAAGGAAAGAGCAAAATGCACCCTATAGAAAGATGACACGCTTGCTTTGCCTGCCTAGCTGAACAGACAAAAGATTGCTGGGGAAAGAATAAAGTAGCTTTGGCTTTTCTACCCTGAACTTACATATTGTCGTGTCCATCTGAACTTTGACAGGGGAGAGTCAAGAAAAAAGCATAATTCAGACTACATAAATGTTCTCACTGGGCAGCAGAGTCTCTTGTGCAACTTGTCATGTTCAGCCAGCACAGGAGATAATGTTTAAAGACTTGTTTGGAGAATAAGCTGTTGATGAGTGTTTTACCTGTTTGGCACAGGGAGGTCTGCAAAAAACTGCTTGTGGAGAAAGAAACTGGGGGTGAAGATGAAAGAGTTAGACGAGAAAAGGGATAGCAGAAGAAATGTCTCAAGAATGAGAACTTTACCTCAAATGAGTTTATTGCAATGATTATCTACTATATATGAACAACTGTGGTGAAACAGTCTCTGGACTGTGTGCTCTGTTCCCATGAGAGGGAGAGCAATGAAAACCAGATTTTTGTCACTTTGTTTGATCCATCTCCTGAAAAGCATTCAGACAATATGGCTATGGAGCTGAGTCCAAAAACAGGCACTGAGGGAATGGGGAATAGCTGAAGTGCCTTCCTCCGTGCAGGAGATGTAAGTTTCAGGTACAAAATGTGCTTTAAAAAAGCACTGGAATGAGGTACCCTGGAAAACCATCCTGCCCCAAAACTTGCTTTGCTTTACTTCTTTTAATTTGTGTTCTTTTTTTCTTTTTTTTTTTTTTTTGATCAAAGGCAAACATGAGCCTATGAGGAGTTGCACCTCCCTCACAGATGGAAGGCTCCAAGGAAAAAATAATCCTGAATATTGGGGGAGTCAGATATGAGACATACAGCAGCACCCTCCGGACCTTTCCAGGGACCAAGCTGTGCAGCCTAACAGATCCCCATGCCCCAAGCATCTATGACTATGATCCCATCACCAAAGAGTTCTTTTTTGATAGGAGTGCTGAGATCTTTAGCTACGTGTTGAACTATTATAGGACCAAACATTTCCACTGCCCCCTTGATACCTGTAGGTCCGTCTTGGAAGAAGAGCTGGCTTTCTGGGAAATCTATGAGACACAGCTAGCATTCTGCTGTTGGCTGAAGCTGAATAACAAAGAGGTGCAGCCAGAGGAATTCAACTTTTGGGATGAAAATGAACAGACTGATGAGCTGTGCCTTATATTCCAGACAGAAAGAAGGGATTTCAGCTGGCGAACCAGGTGGCAGCCAAAGATTTGGTCTATATTTGAAGAACCCTTTTCTTCTTTCAGTGCTAAGGTAAAATGTGGAGATGGACACAGACTGTGTCCTTTGGGATCGCTGGAACGAGTCAATGAAAAATGCTAATGTGTTCATAGCTTTGATAAGTATGCTTTGAGTCCCAGGCTGAAAAAGACAATAAAACTCCCTTTTTTCATGAACAGACACCTCCTTCTCTCCTCCTTTTATCCCTGTTCTCTGTATAATATGAATGCTCTACACCTTTCAAATTTCAGGCATGCAGAGCAAGAAATGCAAGTCAGAGACTACAAAGGATGTTTTTAGGTGTTGCAATGTATCTTGAGGAGAATGGACATGTGGCTCAGCCAGACTTGCTGTTGCTTTAATATTCCTGGGATTTCTTTGGGCCTCAGGGCCTGTCCAGGGTTGCTCTGACATAACACTGATACTGATTTGTGAAAAAGTTAATGGGCCTGGAGTTCTCAGGCGGTGGCTGGGATAACACACTCCCTGAATAGCCTGTTATGAAAAAGGTACGTGGGCTGAGAGATGAAGGGAGTTGAGTAGGATTAAGGAGATGGAACAAGTAGTGTGAGAATGCAGGTGTTCTGTTAATGCTGTTAGATACCAGGCACTATAAAGATGTGTGTACAGGACTTGTAGCCAATAGTAATAGAAAATAGCTCTATTAATGATAAAGGAAAAGTATATAAGGGAGGGGTGTGTGTGCTGGAATAAAATAGCTTCAACTTTGATCACACTGATCTGTGTTGAGTCCGTTTGTACAAACTCCCGCGACATTTAGGAGCTGCTGGTGCTGAGAGGCCTTCTGCATGAGTCTGTCTATGTGCTCCAGCTGTTGGACATTTCCCCTTCCTTACAACTCTGAGAGAGGAGAACAGGTTTTGGGTTTTTTTGAGAACAGGTGTTTTTTTTCTTTTACTTCAATCTTCTCTATTATTTTCAAATCTGGAAGGTGAAAATGCACCTCATGTGAGTGAAATGACGGTGATTTGAGAACGATTAATCTGGGATTGTATTGTAACTGTGATGGGGATCCTGGGGTTGTGGTGGGGCAGTGAGGGTGTGTGATAATGGGTGTTGAACTTATGACACGTGTGCCATTTCCTCCCCCTGCAGTGTTTGGCTTTTGTTTCTCTGCTGTTCATCGTTGGAATTGTCATCCTGTTCTGTGAGGGGACCAAGGCACAGTATGAGTTCTTTACTGCTAACTTCACCTCTGCTGGCTCTTCTGAGGCTGCCCACAAGGACCGTGAACCCTATTACCACCAGGCTGCCTACTTGCTTCATCTGGAGCTTTGCTGTGTCCTCTGGTTTACTTTTGAGTTCTCTGTGCGATTTTGCTTCTGCCCGGACAAGAAGCTGTTCTTCCAAAATCCCCTGAACGTGGTTGACTTGCTCTCCCTCTTCCCAGTTTACATTGAACTCTTTATGTCTGGGCAGATTCGGAGAATGCCCAGCCTGGGGCTTTGGTTGGGCTTTGTTCGCATCGTCTATCTCCTCAAACTCCTGAAGATATCCAAGCTGATAGAAACACCACTGATCCTTAAGGTTCTGTGCTACACCCTCAAGTCTATCCTCAGAGAGATTTATATCCTGCTGATGATTTTGGCCTTTGAGACCCTCTTCTTTGGCTCTCTCTTTTTCTATGGGGAGTTGCTGGGTAGCCATCTCCCCTATGCAGCAGAGCTGCACTTCACTGACATTCTTCTTTGCTTCTGGTGGGCTTTGATCACGCTCACAACAGTGGGCTATGGAGATATTATCCCTGTCACCAGAGCTGGCGAGGTGACAGCAGCCTTGGCTGCAGTGTTCGGCATGTTAAATGTGATCATTCCGATACCCATTTTCCTGGTGAAATTTAAAAGCTATTATGACATTGCTATCTTCAAACAGAAGGTGAAAATGAGCAAGAAACACTAACACGCCAGAACCTCAGTTCTCCTTCGCCTTTAGCAATAAAAATTCAACATGTTTTATTCCCTCTGGTGGGAAGGGAGTGTAAACAGCTCTCGCTGTGTTTACATGCTGCCTTAGCATATTTCAAACCATTGCTGAGGCCACCGGTTGCAGCATTTGATACACGACTGATCAGACCTGTTAAATGGCATGGTTCTTTCTCATATTTTACTTTATCCCATGCTCTTTTACATGCCATAGCGTCTCTCATCCAGTTGTTCATTGACAGTTTGTGATGCTGCATTATAGGCCAAATGTGCCGCACATAGCCTGGAACAAGCTGCACACACCTGGGGCCACATCACCTTCCCACAATGCTGGCTGTGCCCTCCATCACTGACAGACCACAGTCTCGTTTGGCACGCTGGAAAAGATGGCTCCGCTCTGACAGCGGGGTGCTTTTTAGGGTCTTTTTTAACAATGTTCTGTTTCCTCATTTTACCCAAACCAGCCAGTACCTCTGGCTTGCCTGCACTCACACACAGATGTCAGGAAGGCTGCAGGCTGAAGAGAGTATCTGTGGTCCCGAGAGCCAGCACTGTTTGATAACCTGCTGAAGTCAATGGCAACCTTTCTTGACCTCAGTGAGATCAAAATTCACTGGATGCTTCCAGTGGATCAACACATTTCAACAGATCTTGCTTTTATGTAACTAAGTCAGTGAGCTATTAGCCAAAATGTCTATTACAGTTTTTGCTGTTCAAAAGAAGAACACAACCTATAGTACTCAATTTTAATGTCATTTACTTTCTTAAGGCATAGATATAAGCTAGGAATACTTATCTTTTAACTACATAGTCTTAAGTGTTACCTATGTTTGATTTTGAAATAACATATATTGTTGAGGTATGAAAAAAATACCACATCCAATTGTTTATACAGCAGGATGATGTGCTAAGTTTCTTTTGTTTAGTAAGTAAAATATTCTGTATACAATAACATTTATGTATTTAAATTTCATTACAGCTGTATTTTAATTCTTCTGGTACTGTCCAGTGACAGTTACTGGGGTCACACAGACCAGCTATCACCAGGTAGGTCCAAAGTGAAACAATCACTTTGAGAATACCAAATTATCTTATTTTGATTTGGTAAAACCACTCAATTGCAATAAAGGTAAAACAAGAGAAAAACGCCTATATTTGTGTAATGTGCAAATACAGTAATGTATTAATACAGGTATAATGTAGAAAATAAAAAAGATGTAATGAGGTATTCTTTCGCTTATCAAAATCCTTCTATCTTTACTGATCAGAAGGTGAAGTCACAACTTTTCATGGAATTATAGAGTATCTCAGGTTGGAAGGGACCCATAAGGCTCGCTGCAGGACTACCTACAACGAAATAACATGTCAAAGAGCACTTTTGACTTCTTTCATTAAAAGATCAGTGAAAAGAACACGTTACTGCAAAACAGCTTAGTCTTTCCCAGCAGAAAATTCCCTTAAGCCTTCTGACCAGCGATGCTGACTTGTGCTGACCTCTGAATCAGCACAAAATATATACAGCTCCCTGTCCTTTCATGTTCCCAGTGCTCCCCAGTGTGGAAGGACGAGGAGTTGCTTGTCACTAGGAAACCAACAGAACTTCACACGGCACAAAGTTATGGGCAAAAGGGGGCTGTTCTTGGCAAGTTGTTCTTGACACCAATTTCATCACAGTGGGTCAAGGACCAATGTGTTTCTGATGCCCTTCATGATAAATAAATTGACAGCCATGAGGTCTCTGCTAGACCCCCCAAACCTTTTGGAACTTTTGGAACCTTTGGTTTCAAAACTGGTTTCTGAAGGGGTGTGTTTTGTGCCTGGCCCCCATCCCAGTCAAGCACTTTCAGACTAGAGTTCTGCACTCATTAGGATCAGTAGAGAGAGGAAGGATAAAGACTTCTGTAGCAAGACAAAATGAGCCATCCTGGTTATCAGTTTTCTTGACTGAGTGAAATTCTGAGGCATAATGGCACAAAGTGAGGTTCTTTGCTACCACTGCAAATGGAAGCCTGACCAAGGCAGCCAAGTGTGCCATGTCCCACACCTTTTCTGCATTGATTTGCAGCCAGTTTCCCTGGCCACAGGGAAATTCTGAAGCAAAACTTTGCTGGGGGAGATCTCTTCTGTGACTCATCTGTGCTTGGGAGGGGAGTTTCTTTTTCATTTCTGCATCTTGGAGAGGTACATCCCCTAGTGCCTCAGCAGCCTGAGTTTCTGATGCGTTTGGGCTGCTGTTACGAACAGCATCTGCTGGCCGCTGGGGAGGGGTTGGGATTGTACTCTGTGCAAGTGATATTAGGCGGAATCATGCTTTTAAAATATGCCTTTCTGTCTCCCTCCCCCACTTTCCTTTTTCCTCCCTCAGTGTTGTCACCTTGTAGTATTTTAATAGAAGGAAGCAGATCTATCAAGGAAGTCAATAGCAGGGGCGAGGTGGGCGGGGGGGGGCAGAGAGGAAGAGGAGGAAAATCACATTACAGCCCAGTCTGCCAGTGTAAACACTTGATGATTTCCTGTTATTGTAGCCTAAAATGTACCATGACATCATTTGCAGGCCTTCCAGAAGCACTCAGAAGGAGGAAAAGCCAGCATTCCCAGCCCGCCTCCAGAGTGAATCCAGGGGATTCAGACCCTATAAGGCAGTGAAGCTCTGCAAGAAGCAAAGATAGAGTTTCGAAAGCCTTCTCGTTCTTGGCAACTAGGAGATTTCACAAACAGGAAAAACTGCTTTTACTTTTCCTAAAGGGGAACTGTTTATGCCTCATGAAATATTGATGCTTTGAACCATGGTTACTTTAGAAGCAGAGCTGAAATACAAGAAATGCTTTTAGCTGAGGACAAGAGCAGGGGAGCCCCTCACCAAAATAACATCAGTTTGTCAGACATCCATTTTTTTTATAGTACCCACTTTTATTCCAAATCACTACAAAAAAAAAAAAAAGTAATTAAGTCAAAAGCTGTGGATTATATAAAATAATCCAATATGGTATTAATTTGATTATTTTGAAAGGTGAAGCTATTCCTCAATATAGCAGAGATGGGCAGTGAAATGTTCTTCATACTTTCCTGAGCATTAAATCAAGAGACATTTACCCAAAACGTGAAGAGCCAGGCCCTTCTGAGCCTGGAATTTAACCTAACGGGACAGATTTATTTCTTAGTTACAGTTAATCCTGAATCATTGCACTCAGTCTGCACCTCTGTAAGAACAGAATGGGGTTCAAAGAGATGGGCTCTCGCCACTTTTCAGAGAGGGATAATCACCAGGCTGAGTCCATACCACCCCCTCCAGCTACCATTGCTTTGGGACAGCCTTTCAGACAGACCACTGTGGGCTATCTGCAAAATTAAGGTTTTCTGTGCAAGGTAACAAACTTCATAATTGCAGTGCTGTGTTTGTAATCATTTGGACTCATCCTCCCTTGCACACTGGACTACTACTTGGCAAACATCACTAAATATTGGGCTAACTTCTTGATCTTGAAACAGGAGAAATCAGTGTTTCAATGTTATACACATGGAAACTGAGGCAAGGAGATTAAATGAACCACTACCTTACAGAACATAATGTGTTATCTTAATGTGGTCTTAAACCAAACATGTCTCCAAATAGTGTAAGAAAATTAGATTTGTCTTACCATGAAGTAGACTTTAAAAGTCAGAAGAATGTCAACCTGAAAAAGAACAACACAAAGTCAACACAGGTCTAGTAAATAAAACATACTTAGGATTGACATTAAAAAGAAACAAAATGGGCTTGCAGTTTACTGGACAAAAAAAAACCACAAAAAACCATCAAGTAAAGTTTTGCTGTTACTGCTCTTACTTGGACTTACCGGAGTAAAAAAGTGGGTTGTTCCTTATGAGCTATTTTTGGAGAACCAGGCCATTCAATTCTTCACCATGCCGAGCTCTTTTCAAAGCTATATATACAAGATGACTCTCACTTGTTAACTAATTTGCTTTTCATTCCCGGTGCTGCACCCTGCAGCACCAGGAACGAAAGTGAACTTGTTTATGCACAACTATGTCAGGACCTTGCATCCAATGAAATCAAGGGCAAGGTTCTGATGACAGCATCAGGAACCTGAATATTTATGCCCAGTTCTGCTGTGAGCAAGACACCAGGAGAGCAACTTGCTCAGATACCACTGTAATAGCTGTGGGATGTCAAGGCTTTGGATTAACTTCCATTACTCAATCTCATCAGAGAGCTGAGGTTATCATGTGGGCTTGAAAGTGGTGGGAAGGAGAGGAGCTCCTTCTTCCAAGCATTGAATTTGCCAGATCTAGCGTGTGGTTATTCTGTCACTGGGATTTTTGTGGAGTCTTATGCAAACATGTGGCTGCTGTGGCTTCTGGGCCCCTCGCTGCTTCCCTCCTCCGCAGGGCAGCTTAGTGGCACCTGCTTTTGGACACAGCTAGCCTTTGATGCTAAACATTTCCCATTTCAGCTCTATGGCTGATGTGATGTCATATTTCCTGGGTATGACAAAAACAGCACCGTACTGTGGTGTATTCTGATTGGGATTTATTAAAATACTTTATCCACTGTGACAAATATGAAGTGATGTAGAGAGAAGATTAGTAAAGATGACAAAATAGAAATTATAGAAGTTTATATTATGATGACAAGCTTGGGATAGCCACAAAATGTTACTGATTCCCACTGATATATACAGGATTATCTCTTCTTATAGCCAGGGTGAATTACCCTGGAAAATTTTACTCCTTTTATTGTGGAAAGCTAGGCAAAGCTAAGTGGAAGAGAGTCTGGAACAGCAATCAGGGCAGTAAATCCAGCTTTAAGACTCTGTAGGTATCAGACCAGAAACACATAAGCCTGGTAACACAAGGATACGCTTCAGGAGTGGCTCTTTCTTGTGGTTCAAATGTATTTTAAAACCCACTGCTGAACTTGTTTGTCCCAGGCAGATGGCTCAAACATTGCCTGTCTGTGCCCCTATAGATGTATGCCAGATCAAATCTTGTCTCTGCTGAAGTGTGCTGGTATTAAAGCATCAAGTCAGCAAAACTCAGAATGACCGAGGTAATCAGACAGAGATGTCCTTTCCCACTGCAGATGAAAATTTTACTGTCAGCAATCCAGAATGGTGTGGATCCAGTATTAGTGTTCACAGAAAAACAGCCTGTGTTCTGTTGCCTGTGTACCAAGCAATGTTCTGCAGCTCACCAGAGGTCCACAAAATGGGGATTTGATAATACTGGATGACACTTTGTGGCCCCTCATAAACTACCTTCTCTGTTCCCATGACTCTGAAGTAGGAAACAAGAAAGCTACTTCCTGCAAGTATGGAGAGTAAAGAAGATTATTCTGCAAGACACAGCTCTTCCATGAATTAAAGCAGATAAAATTATGTGTCCTCTGGGAACACTGGCAACCTCTGGGTTTCTTACCTCCCTGAAGTGCTGTGGAGGAGCATGATGTGCTGTATGTATCCACTTTTACCATCAGCAGTTCCCATTGCAGAATAATCTCTGGCAAACACAACCATGCGGGTGAATTACAGGAAACAAAGAAAAATCAAAAGGGCTGTGGTTTTTGCTCTCCTTACTATTGATTTTTCCTAACTAGAGTCAAGTAAAAAGTATAAATGGTTGTTGTACAGTTCAGCTGTGCAATTTTAACCTTGCTGGTGTAAATCCCCCGAGTGAACAGGAAGGATGGGTGTGAACTGAGGGAAGCCCTGTAATTACACATACATTAGGGTTTTGCCATAGCCAAAGGCAAATAAGGCCTAGGAAAGTTTCTTAGCTGTTCATATTCCAACTCAAGCAGAAGATGGAAATCTGTGACAGTGGAGGGGAATAAACTCAACCAGCTTCTACTATTCTTTATTCAACTCCTAGAGAATGCAATGGAAACCTTACTAATAACAACTTGGGAGAGGTGAAGACAAATTGATCCCTTTTCTTCTATTATTATAATCTGAAATAAAATCCTTGAACACCCACCCGATTGACTCCCATGACCAGATCAGTATCTCGGCTTAAACTTTTTAAAAAATACATCTTTTCATCTTCATAGTGCTGATACATGTCTCATACTAAGGTGAAAAAACAACTAGCAAATGACACAATTAAAAATGCCAGACCTCGTGATTTATGAAATGCTTAAGAGTTTCTTGGAGACTGGCTTGTAGTTTTAGAGTACTAAATGGTGTGGACCAGTCCTTCAGGGAGAATATCTAATCTAGCATAAATCTTAAAAAACAAAAACTTCATCCAAAGGAGTGGTAGTTTAATCACATTCAGAAATATGGAGCTAAAGTTGCTGTTATTGTAACCTTGGAGCTGTATCAGGGGAGAATTTGGCATCCATTGGGTTAAAGGGAAGAAATATTGCCAGCTTTCCTGATTTAATCTTGAGGTTTTAATATCCTCAGCATTTTCTATGAATCTGAACTCCTGGAATTGGATGTATGTGGGTGTCTCATATTGTTTTTCCTTTTCTTTCTTATCTTTCTTTTTCTTTCTTTCTTTCTTTCTTTCTTTCTTTCTTTCTTTCTTTCTTTCTTTCTTTCTTTCTTTCTTTCCTTTCTTTCTTTCTTTCTTTCTTTCTTTCTTTCTTTCTTTCTTTCTTTCTTTCTTTCTTTCCTTTCTTTTTAAATTCTATAATAATAATAATAATAATGCTTCCATCATTTTCATTAAGCATGAAACCAGTGATGTGAATGCATCTAGGATATGAAGAAGCTCAAACACCTTCTCTAGTTCTGGGTTTTGGAAACATGTAGGTCTTTCCCCTGACTTTGAGGGACCTGCAATGAGCAACATGAAGAGAAAGAAGGGAATACAAGCAAGAAGCAAGTTCAATTTCTGACAGAGAAGCAAGTGCCTGGTGACTGATTCAGGTTGGGTGCTCCTGTCCTTCACTGTGCCTGGCAGCAGAGACTTGCTGGGAAACACTTGACGACCTGTGACAAGGGGAGCCTTGTGCTGAGATTCGGGGGGGGCAGCCTGACCCTGGCCCTGCTGCTTCTCTCTCAGATCACCACAGAAAGCCAAAAGACACAGGGTCAAAGACACAAGTTCAGTATGTTGTGACTCAGCCTGGGACCATCTTCTTCCTCGGCTTCTGTGAGGACCTCTGATAGCTTCTGCACTCTTAAGGAGCTGTCCTTTTCCCTTAATGATTAGTTTTAGCTGTACACTGGCATTTCACTGAGAGGAACCTTGATCCTTGAGGAATCTTGATGGCTGTGTGCTTTTTGAAAGAGAATTACATAGCCTGCATTTGTGTTTTCAAAGCTCTGTAGAAACACCAGTAACCTCTTCCTCCCTGCCCTCAGGGCAGCTGAGGATGGAGGATTCTGGTGGGGAAGGGGAAAGGATCCTGGGCTTGAGAATCTCCTCAAAATAGGTGTTTGGACTTGAAAAACTAGTTTTGACATTGAAGGGTTTTTTCCTTGTCATTTTGACTCAGAGGATTTTCTTTTCTTAAAAACAAACAAACAAACAAACAGAACAGGTTGAATGATAGAAAAAAAAAGTAAACCAAGGAAAACAAGTTATAGCTGTGTTTTAAAAGTGGAAGCCTGTGTTCCCTATGAAGATACAATTCTAAAACAGAACAGGCATAATTGGGACTGATTGTCTCTGTCTCTTGCTGAAGGCACCCATTTCTGGGACAGAGACCATCTAAGGACATTGTATGTATGCAAGTATCTGTGTATCTATATACCTACATGTCTGTTCATCTATATCTATGTGCTGTGTGGTGCAGCATCGTGTTTTGCTGTGGGGAAAAGAACGGGCTGCAGCGGGGTGGGGAGTTGGGGTTGACTGTGGGTGCATATCTCTCACAGTCATGCAACCCTGACTACAGATCACCCTGTGTAGTGTCAACAGGGTGGGAAGTAATTCCCTTCACTTGTGAGTGAATCAGCTGGGTGGGAGAGGTAGCATGAACAATCCCAGATTTTACTACTGCTCTAGGCATCTCCCACACAATAACATTCCGAGGTTTTTTTGAATCTACCTCATGTTCTAGCTCAGAAACACCTGCAATATGTACCTAGATGACATTGTTATGGGTCACCTGGAAAAAACCTGCCATCTGAGCAGAAGCCAAGAGCAACGTGCTCAGTATATAATGTTCCTGTATTGGAATAAAAATGGTTGGCAACTCCCTGTATATTTTTAAGGCTTCCAAAAATAGTTCTAAGTCAAAATGAATGGAGCCAAGACTTAGATGGAAAGAGCTGGTAAGTTTGTCTGAAATTGTTGTGCTGAGATCATCTTCCACATTATACAACACTACCTGGAAACACAGGCCAGTTTTCCTTTTCCTCTTTATGTCTGTCTGAGCACTGTGTTCCAGTGCATTGATTCACTTGACCAAGTTTCAGTACAGTGGGGAGAACAGTTTTAATGTTAGTGGTGAGACTGAGAGCTTTCTGGTCCAGTTGACTGAATTATTGACAATTGCTGAAGCACAATAAAAGCACCCCTAGAAGCATATCTTCTGTCTTATTTTCATCCAAAAATAATTCTGCTCATCAGGTATAAGACTGCACCATGATGGGAAGCAAAATGCAGTGAAAAGGAAATTCACTTCAAAACCACACTCCTGATCTGAACTAAAAAGCTAATGTATATGTATCTCACTTCTATGCTTTGGTGGCTGAGGAGCTGGTAATCTCCAGGAGACCTAAAGGTGGTGATGATGGGGACGTGTGAAAACTTCCTAACCTATCTCAGTTACATCCTGAACACCACGCTGCCGGCAGAGAAATGTGCTCCAGCCCAAAGCACCAAGCACATCAGAGGCAGGGCTGCCAGGCCAGCACACAGCCTGTTCACTGGCTGCTGCTTCCAGACAGGTAACTGCGACTTATGCTTCTTGGAGGAGTCATTCCCTTCCTGCTCTCACAGTGACCTTGCTATGCTGTTGATGAATGCAAAGGGAAGATATTCTTGGGCTGGGAATAGTGAAGTGTGGGACATTCACTTGGGCTTCCCTGTGTATGTGGAAAGGCAGTGAGCAGCACTTTTCAGACATGAAATGGGGTCACTGAGCAGATTGTGCATGCAAGAACCTCAACAAATATATGATCAGTAAACATCCCTTGAACCAGGGCTGGCAAACTACTGGCACTTGTGCAAGGAACTGATATTTCTAATACATTTGGAGCCAGCTGACAAAATATTTTGCTGTCATTTCATTATTCTCAGTGGGTCAAATTTAGCCCTGATGATACAATTCTGTTGACATCACTAGAGATACCAGATAAGTATTTTACAAGGTCTTCTACCTCTCTGGCTGCAGAGAGCTCCTCCTTTGTCACCCCATGAACAATAAACAGAGCCCAGACAGTCTCTACAGTTGTTCATGAACTGCAACCTTTATGGGTGAGCAGTAAAAGCTGCCAATGTGTCACACCACCACTGGCCTGCCTTCACTCTCTCCTGCCATGATCAGGCTGTCTGCAGAGAGGGACTCCTGCTGTGGTATCTCATTGCATGTGTTGATGATCCACAAGCCTTCAGGAGGGGTATTATTTTAAACAACCAAATGATCTTTACCTGAAAATCATTCTCAGAACTGCCTTCCCCCTGGTTCCTCTTCAGTGACACTCATTTTGGTCCTTCTATGGACCCTTTTCACCATCTTGGACACAAATACTCCTGATTATGACATGTCAAAGCCCTCAGAAAATGCTAGTGTAAGTATACACATTCCAGATGCACTCCTATCCAGTGGCTACCTGTATCAGAGCCATCTGGAGCCTGGTGCTCAGCCCTGGACGTTGCACTGGGTGATGACAGTCTCTGGCAGGCATGGAAGGAAACGCCTGGTGGCCTTCATGACAGTCTTTGAGTTCCCAATCTCTGAGTCAGAAAGGCAGTGGCCCTACATGGTCATCACACTGGTACCATCATCTTGGCTTCACACAGTCATCTGAGAAGGCGGCAGAGCAGGAAAGAGGGAGGGAGAGAGAGAGGGGAAAGCTCCCACAGATCCTGCTTCTTTGAGGCACTGAAATTGTGAAGATCTCTCCAGAAGACTCCAAGTCACTTCCCTTTCCACATCACAGCCTATTCGTGTTGTGCGTAAGCTCTTGCTGGTCTGAGCCCTGTTGAATGATAGATTTGCTAGATTTTATGCCTACAGAGCTTTGGATTGTCCTGTTAACAAAGTAAGGTGGATGAAGAACAAAGCAACAGGTGTTGTTAGATTTTGGAGCTTTAATTGAATTATTCTCAGCCTTTTCAAATCCTGCCTGCCTAGATATATTGTGCTGTCCAGTTCCTCTGGTCCTCTCATCCCCGCAGCTGGAGAATCACTGCAAGAGATTACCCTGATGCTCAAGGCTTAAAGGCATTAAAGAGGCAAGGGTGTTTGGAAAGAGTGATTTTGTTTGTTTGAAAAGTTGCTTTTTACCTCTAAACACAATCAAACAATAAAATGATCTAAGATCACAATCAAAGGCATCTCACTGTGAACTTAGAGGCTTTAATGTCTGAGCAGAAGGAAACCGTAAGAGCAGGAAAAAGAATCTTACCTGCTATTCAAAGAATAGCTTATAAACAAACGGGGTAATTTTAAATAGAGGACAATCCAGAACTACTGTGTGGTGAAGGTGTTCTCATATTAAGGTAACAATTTCATTTTGTGCCTCCCTTTGTGAATCAAGCTAAATTTATTTTAGCCCTCTGAAATACACTGACTGGTTTGAAACACCTTTCCTTTGAGGTTATTTTGTTTGCCTTTTTAAATCACACTGTGGCAAGCTGAATGGGGGTAAGGTCTCTATCTTCTGTCCAAGCTATGCAAAGGGCAGTTCAAGTTACTCAGCATTACTGAAAAAAGACTATAAACTGATTAAATGGCCCCCTGTTTAAGTACTCTCGCTAAATAATTCTGGTATTTCAGACCAAATAATTTACATGCTTTTTCTGCTTAAAAGAAGGTACTACAAAAGGTTTGATGTAAATGAAACCAAGACAATAAATCCCCAGTGAAATACCAGACCTCCTCCCAGGAGAATGCTTAATGTCATCCTGGTCTAATCTAATTCTGAAATACTTTAATATTACTTAGGCTCTGAGCAGTCTGGAAATTACAACATTTTTGAGGCCCTGGGTAATGTTACTCATTTCTACAGCCTCCTGCAGGGAGGATCTTTAGTCAGCTGACACTTGTACTCCTTGGAATCTCATCCTGAAGCCAGGCGGCAGAGATAACCCCTGCCTGTGTCTCTCAAGGAATCCACTGATGTGCTTGCTCTCACACAGAGCCAGGCAGGGAGGGCTCAGCAAAGGGCTGCTTGGTACGATCATCCCTCGGCAGCTGGCAAAGGAGAGGTCTGTGGGGGAGGTAAGATCTTGGTGCATCGCCTCTGCAGCAGGAATTCCTCAGGACACTGTAGCTGGAGCACCATGTGGTTCAAATGTTTCAGGTGTCTTGTTCTATCCCTCAACAGGGAAGGAGGAGAGGTAAGCAGAGGAAGTAAAGCGTAGGGACTGATGTGCCTGTCCCAGGAAATTCTTGTCTTTCAAAGTGGCATGAATGGCATTTTGTTTGGCTACTGATATGAGTAATAAAGACAAAAGAAGTGTCTGGTATGAGAAAGAAATGTCTGTCATGCTGCAGAGTCCACTTTGCTTTTTCTCACCCCTCCAGCCCGTGTGTAGGCTGTTTAACATGCAATTTGTGACTTCCTGGCACACTGTGAGTGACAAAACCGTTGCTTTGGATCAGGTTGTTTCACTGGCATGGAGCTTCACTTGCACCATGGCTCCTCTCCTAAGCACTGTGAGAAAATACTAGTTCCCTGGATGCTGAACTATGGTTCCTTAAGTCTCTCAAGAAAATAGCTAGACTTCTATCATGTGAAGTATCATAATTTTCTTCAAAGCGAATTATTAAATCCTCCAAGCAGCTATCGCAGTCTTACGAAGAATCACTGGAATAGAAGATCCAGTAGAAGCAGAATCAGCCTCTCCCATCATATATGATGCTGTTAATCATGGTTGGAAAGGAATAATCATGGTTGGAAAGGACCTCCTAGATCACCTAGTCCAACCATACCATCTCCATAGCATTACTTCCAGCGTAGTCCAGGGTGAGGCAAGGCCTTGTCTCCTACAAACTTAATTTTCCTTTTTTATAGGGTGAGAACTATTCTGGATTTTCTCTTTCTCACATCATGCTGCATGGTGAGGAAACATCGCATTGGAAACTAAATCAATGCATTTTATAAGCCTTTCTTTTAAAAATTATATGTGTTACGTGTATATTTACAACAGTATTATTCCTTGGGGGAAAAAAGAGGCACTTCTTTTCTACACACCATGAGGATTTAATTATGGGTACTTAAAAGGCACTTTCAGATCTTTTGAATGAACTGCAATTTTTAAAGACATGCAAATTGTTATTATGAATCTGTTGTCAATTCCCAACATACCTCAGTTTAATATTATTCCCGGCAGAATCCTGTAATCAAATTAAACAGTTTACTCAGCAGGAGTCTGTGCTGAACTGCCTAGTAGGGCTTGGGTGGCTCCCTGCCCATTTTATATCCGAATCTGTGTTCTTGTATTAACACCATCTTCATTTATTGAGCATGCTAGCAAAAAATGGTAGGTATGAAGTAGAGCTAGTCTGCATTATTTTTCCAACAAAAATAGATCCTGTCACCAACAACATGAGGGAGTAAATCCTGCCCCTCTGCTCTACTCTTGTGAGATCCCCCTGCAGGGCCGGGTCCGGCTCTGGAGTGCTCAGCACAGCACAGCACAGACAGGGAGCTGCTGGAGCAGGGTCAGAGGAGCCCCAGCAATGCTGGGAGGGCTGGAACCCCTCTGCTGGGAGAGCTGGGGGTGTTCAGCCTGCAGGGAAGCCTGATAAATCTGCTTTCTCGGCACCTGATTTCGGCGCCACTGGAGGCCACGCGGAAGGACTTCACTGCCCACAAGCCGCTCCCGCCCAGACCGCCTCCCGGGAGACCGCTCCGCCGGGTGCGCCACAAGCACTTCGCCGTCCCCCCGCGGCGAGGCCTCCCGGAGCCTCCCTGCGGGCCGCGGACACGCCCGCCCGCGCCCCGCCGAGGAAGCCGGGCCTGGGGCGCCCCAGCTCCAGCCCCGAAGGGAGGCGACGGGAGCGCGGCCGGGGCCGGGCCTCGGGGCGGGGCCTGCGCCGGGGCGGGCGGACGGAGAGGCGCGACGAGGAGTCCCGTTAGAAGCAGCGCGGAGCCCACGGAGACCCTTACCGGCGAGGAGGAACGATCTGCGGTGCCCAGTCTGTCGAGAAGATGCCGAAAACGGTGGGAGCCGCTTCCGCGGAGCGGAGCGAGACGGGGCCCCGCCGCCCGGGCGGCTCCTGGCGGGGGCTGGAGGCCGGGGCGGCTGCGCGGGGCAGGGTGGGTGCGGCGGGGCCCGGGGCTCGCGGCGGGGCGAGGACGGCGGCGCCTGGGCTGCCCGCCGGGCCGGGGGCTCTTCCCGCCCGGCAGCGGCTGCGGCCGCCGGCAAGCCAGAGGAGGGAAAGGCGAGTGGGACGAAGGAAGTCGAGCGGAGCCGCCCGCCCTTCCATCTTGTGTTCCCGTTCCCCGCCGTTTTTCGCCTCGCCGCGATACCGCCGCCCGAGAGGCCGGGGCGGCTGCGGAGCCGAGGCCCCCCCTGGGTGCGGGGCCTGCTCGGGCGGCTGGGTTAACGACGCCGCGGAGCCGCCCCCACACCTTGGAAGGGTCCGGCCCTGCCCGCTGTGCGCCGGGACTGGGGGAGGGCTCTGGGTGAAGCCTTGGAGGCCTGATGGGGAGTTAGTAATTCTATGGCCGCCTCTCATGTGCTCTGTAAAGAGGAGAGGTTGGGGTTTTCACAACTTCTAATTAGTCAGCTTGAGTTGCTAGGGAGCCTTGTCCCAGCTTGACTCAAAGTATTTCTTGGCTGGAGAGATCTTCGTACTTCAGAAAGTTTGGTCAAGTCCGTACTTGACTCTCCTCGCAACGTGAGTTCAGTGACTAATGAGGACAATGGGGTTTTTCCATTTGATTTCTCCTGGTTGGAGTATAAGAAATGGTCTGCGACCTTCATTGATAAAACAGGAAGGAGCAGGCTGGAAGGCTCTGGATGTTTCCTCACTGGCAGTGATCTGAAAAGGCCTAAGAACATGTAACGTTTAAGCTAAGAACCTGTGGTTTACATAAGGGAAAAAAACCCCCCATACCCTAAACAAACTCACCCCTGTGCAAGTGGAAGTTGAAATGGACTCCACCCTGATTTTTTTTTTTTCAGATAGTTTAATTTTGTTACTTTTAAATAGATACTAAATGCCTGTTTGACAGACTTCTGCTTTCTTACCTGCCGGTTCTGTAAAACAATAGCTGGATTATTATTTTAAAACATCAACATCAACATCTTAAAGGAAATAGAACTCAAGCCACTTAAAGGTTAAGACAGCATTTTTTTAAGCTTCAGAAAGGTCTTTCTCCAAATATCAGCAGAGATTAGTGAAGATTTACTTCCTAAAAAAAAAATACAGGCAACAAGTTGAGTAAGATAAACAAAAGTAGCTCAGGTTAGCGGACTTGCATGTAAACTAACTGCAGTTGAGACACCATAGTCAGAGTTTGCAATGTGATGAGTGACATTTTCTAGCGTGAATCAGCCAAGAAATGGTGAACGTGTTGCAGAGACGCTTACGAGGCAGGGTTCTTACTCCCAGCCTGAATCCCAGTGTTGTGACACTGCACTCAAGGTGCTTGTTGCAGCCTTTCTGTCTGCAGACACACCCAAGGCTGGATTCACACTCTCAGTAGACTGCTTTCTGGTTCTGACAGGGCAGTTCTGCTTTCAGAGCTCTTAAAAACTACAAGAGTTAAAGAAATGCAAGTGCCTCAGTGTGACACTGTATTGCACACCGCAGATTCCGCAGGGTGTGCCTGTTGGGGTGCAGAGCTACAGGCCTCCTGCTGCATCAGCCTTGGGTTTCCTGCCCCATCTACCCTAGTTGCAGACCCAACTGAAGTAATATTTTGAACATTATTTCTTGAGCTGTGGTTCGCAGGAACAGGATGTGCTGGCATAACTGTGTCATCAGTTCTTCATGTGGAAGAAACACGACTATTGGTGTGCAAGCTTAAGATTTGATAGCTACTGAATTAACAAAACGGTAAAATGCAAATTACGTTTGTCAGTCAAGGTCACATGTGGGTGAAATGAGCAGCGAGAAGTAGCTATATGTGGGCTTCATCACAAAAATAAATCCATTGTGAAGAAGACAGATGGAGGAAATGTTCCAGGGAACGGTTCTGGCTGGGCAGGAAAAGCGTTTGTGTCTGAAGTGTGTGGTAGCTCTTATCATTTATCTCAGCAGGCTTACAGAACATGCTGCTGCATGGCTTGAGCAGCAAAACCTGTTGAGTTCTGGGTCCCTACTTCTCCTTAAGATAGGCTAAATGTTAACACAGCTAGCTGGAGATGGCCGTTTTGTTGTGTGAGATTTCCACAAGTGGCACTGTGCACTATTAATAGCTTAACTCTGGTAACCTTTGAACTAGTGGCACATGATTTGGTATTGTGAAGTGAAATGTGTGCTCAGTTGGGGAGTTTGGTTGCTGGAGGCTGTGTAGAAAGTCTGTCATTGATCCTGCTGGTCCTTTGATGCTCTTCCTAGGAAAGCCTCACTATTTTTAGAGTGAACTTATAGTTAAGCAACAAACTGTGGGTTTTTCTTTGTGTGGTGTGTTTTGTGGTGTGTGTTGTTGTTTATTTTTTTGGTGTGTGTTTTTTGTTTGCTTGGGTTTTTTTTGGTGTTTGTTTTGTTCTGAAAAGTTTGTGAGATGTAAACAGTGAAAGCCTATAATTCCACACACATCTTGTATTGCAGTGGGGTGGAAGCAGTCGTGCTGAAGTGACTCTTGCAAGTCATTGTCAAGCTCTGGAAAGTCTCACTCCAATTGTGAGCAGCCCGTTTACTGGCCATGAGTAGGCTCTGATCTCATGCTTACTGACGAGTGCTCTGGTCTCTCTGAGTCATCTCAGGCTGGGCAGAGCTGCAGTTCACATTCAGTTCCAAATCCTGGTAGATGTGGAATGAGTTGTGCTGACAGCCAGTCCAAGCCCCATAGTTGTTCACTTGAACTTTAGTATTACAAAAAATATCTCAGTTGAAGGAGCAGGAGGGAAAATGGCCTTTTTTGTACACGTCATGCCCCTTTAATGGGCTGATGCTTTGTTGTATTTTTAGGTTGTGTATCAGGATTCATTAACTGGTTTGACTATGAATGGATTTACTTTGTGGCCACAGGAATGGATAGGCCACTGTATTTGAAACCTGAGCATCTATTGCTCAGGAGGTGTGTATTCAACTGTCCTATCACTATGACTTGAGCAGTTATGATTTAGGTAATATAGTCTTTACTCGCTGTAGAGAAATGGTATTAATTTGAGCTGATCTTGTGAATACAGAAAGCTTCAAACTAAATTATAGTCAAGTTTGGACTTCTCTTATTGTATTAACAGAACTGTTTCTCTTGTTCAGAATGAGAGTCTGCAGGTTTCTAGGGCAAAGGGTTGCTGGAGAGAAAATCAACTTGGACAAGAATGAAGTCTTTGGCACAAAGGAATAGTAAGATTCATGGATCTCAGTTCTATGATACTATTTAAGATTTAAAAAAATATATGTTAAATAAAATGTATTTTATACTCCTGCCTTTTCCCTTAATACTTTCTAAACCCAGAGTAGCAGTAGCCATTAGGGCCATCAGGGCCTGTAGCTTAAATTGTTGGTCCTGCTCCTTAGACTCCAGAGGTCCTTGAAGCATATTTGCCTTTGTTCTGTGGGACTTCATAGGTCTGCTTAGAGGAGAGGGACTGAGTAGGCATGAGGAGAATCCTCCATATAATTAGTTTTTTGCTGTGTAGGTACTTGCTAACAAATCAAGGCAGCAGCTAGGAGCAGTGTGATACACTTCTTTGGGGAATATTTTTTATTTTTCCTCTGTGGATTTGCTAGAGGAGTCAAAAATCTGAGGGGAAAGGGTGGACAGGGATGGAAACCATAACTTGTAATGGATGGACACTTTTGATACTCTGGATTTGGATCCTGGTGTGCTATGAAGGAACTCAAGAAGCATTCCAGATGCCTTCTTTGGCTTATCTGAGGACCTGCCCTTTGTTGTTATCTCCTCAGTGTAATCTGGGAAATGACACAACACTGATCAAAGTTAGACACGCTTTGTTGGGACAAGGGTGCTTGTTTGTCAGGCAGACTCAGTCCAGTGTGCCTTTCTTCTGATGCTGTGGATGGAGCTGCTGGGAACGGTTACAGGCAGTACCTTTTTTAGATCTGTAAGGGGTTGCAGCACTCTGCTTGGAGTGACTGCCTCATCTGATTAATCACCCTAGAAGATTAATTGCAATTCTTGCTTTTCTCGTGAGGATGGTTCATAAGATGTCTTAATATGGACTCCTTTTTTTGTCAGGAAATGGCATCACTGCCTCTAGAGGAAACTTGTTTCAGTTGTTTTATGTATAATGTCTAAGCTGCAGTGAAAAATCCTCCTGCTCAGACCTTACTGCAGTCCCTAGGTAGCTACATGAAAGGCAGCTGATGAACTGAAACAGAATGGTTCAAATACCTTCTGTCTTTTGCTGCTTGTGAACCTGGGTGTGCAGGGGGAGCAGGACGTGTCCTGAGCTGGGCTCTGTCCTTGTGGAGCACTGGTGCAGTTCAGAGAACTCCTCTGAAGAGGTAGCTCTGGCGCTGCTCCAGGTTCGAAAGGAAACTGACTAAAAGCTTCCTCTAGCTACGTCATCTCCTGGACTCTTTCCTGCCTTGCTGTGGCTCAAACAGCCTTATTTGGCTGACTTCTTTTTTTATTTTCTCTCTCTCTCTTTTTTTTTTTTTTTCCCCCCCCTTTTTTTTTTTTTTTTTCCCCCCCCCCTTTTTTTTTTTTTTTTTCCCCCCCCCCTTTTTTTTTTTTTTTTTCCCCCTCCTTCCTTCTGCGCAGGGAGAGGCCTCCCTGGGTTTGCACAATAAAGCTGTTATCTCTGCTTAGTCTGTCTTCTGACTACTGCAGTAGGGTCTGCTTGAAAAAGAGTTCCAAGGCCTCAGCACGAACTCCTCGGGTTCCCCCTCCCTCATAGGATCCTGTTTGTCCCTCTGGTAAGCGGTGACTATAGTAGAAATCAACGTGATCCTGCGAGGAGTCTCTGCTCTTGCAGACACACTGTTGGAAAAGAGGAAATCCCTCCCTAGTCAGGAATAATCCAGGGCAATTAACTGATGTAAATCGAGAGCACTACTAAGCATCCAGTTAATTGATTGCTGTTCTCTAGGGGTGTTTAGGAACATCAGGAATTTGCATAGTGCAGCCAATAATAATGCATCAAAGTAATTTGTTTTCATATCATATGAAACTTCTAAAGCACGCTCAAGTCTCCGATGGAAGGCTGGTCTTTTGGGCAAACCTCTTTTTAACAGTCCTTTGGCTGTTACTAGGTGGAGCCTCCAAGTGTTTTGGAAGTTGTGGGTATAAACCTCACCCTTCTGACTCCAGTAGCTTATGTTGATTCTTACTGTAATGTTTAAAAGGCTGGGAATTAAATACTTGGCAGGGATGTAGGAAGAGATGGTCACTGGAAGGTTTGGTGGTCATAAAACCACAGGATCAGCTGCAACTGTTCAGAGGTTTGAAAACTGAAATTGCAGAGGTTTGGGCCTTACATTGGCAAGAGACAATAAATGTCTGCAGCAGCTGTGATACAGAGGTGATCCAGTGCTGCTGCCTTGCTGTGCAGCTGTGAAATGCTGTCGTGGGGCTCTGGTGGAGTGCTGGGCACTCAGAGCTCCTGGCCTTTGCATAGCTGCTTGTTGAGCCTGATTTTTAAGTACAGGAAAAATCTGACATTGCAGTCTGATCAATCACTTGGTCATACCATTTAATAAATGTATTTGGTTTTATGTAACACTGGGTAATAAAGCATAGAATTCTGGGCTAAATCTTTCCTTGCTGCATCTTTAAAACTCTAGTGGAGTTGACTCTGGTGTTAATTTTGTGTTTGGTTACATTGCAAAAAATGAGCTGCTGGACAAATTGTTAGGGTGATGTGTTGGGATTTTCAACGTCCCACACTCCCCAGAGGTGGCATTTTTTGTTAGTGATGAATACAAAGGTATACTTTCTTCACCCTCTGAATATGCTCACTGGAACAGTGAATTTAAAAAGTATATCTTATCAGTATGCTGTGTCTTTTCAGGCTGTCTACTGGATGGACAAGGGGGTTCTCGTTGAGTGTTTTTTTTTCTCTGTTAAAATCCAGATTTTGATATCATCCTGAAATGGCTGTAATCCACAGGCCCTGCAGGGTGGTTCTGAAGCTGCTCTAGGGGAGTAAGGCCGTTCCACTGCTGACAAAGTCAAGCAATGTCAGGTTGCCTCAAAAAGAAAAGTGATGGTATAATGTCCACACAGTGCTTTCTGGTCCAATATATCCTCTTAGATGAAAATAATCATGTTAGTCCTATTAGTATGGCAACTCACTGTCAACCTTGGAGGTCCAGTTAGAAGTGATAGAGAAGGAGGGATTGGTATATGGGCGTGAGAAGTAGCCTGTCCTATGAGGAAAGGCTGAGAGCCCTGGGGCAGTTTAGCGTGGAGTAGAAGCTTGAGAGGGGATCTGATGAATGTTTACGAATATCTGAAGGTTGGGTGTCAGGTAGAATGTGCTCTGTGGATATGGTATTTCTCAATGAAAAGTTAGGCTCTCACCTTGAGCCGAGAAAGTTTGCCTCTACTTCTGACAACACGCCCTGTGAGCCCTTGGGTTTTGTGGCAGATCTGTGTTTTTCCTCAAGAAGCACTTGTGTGAAATTGGAGGCACTGGTGAAATGCAGGAAGTGGGGAGCAGTAAAATGATCATATTCTCATCAATATGCACAATCTCCTAGAGAACCAGAAGCAGCTGTATGAATGAGCTGTTTGTTACATGGGACTGCTCGTGGTGTGAGCTGCCTCCAGCCGTAAGATGGCTAGTGACTTGAATAATGGGGTCAGAAAAGGCTGCTGTTACTGGGAATATCTGAAAGCTCTAAGCCCACAGCTAGGAAGGTGGTAGCTTTCAGAGAGTTCTTATTCAGCACTGTGAAACACTAAACCAAGAAAATAACTGGATAATCAGTGTGTCTTAGTCCTTCAGCCTGCATCTCTGTTACGCCCCCTTTGCTGTGGGAGCTGGACTGAAAACTGGTCTTCCCCAGAATGCTGAGATTACATGCTTCCTTGCTGCAGTAACGTTGGTCCTTTGCTCCAGTAAGCAAGCAAGGAGCTTCTGTTACCTGACCTTGGTGTTCAGAAAATCCCAAGGTGTTTACTGCCTCCTTACAGAATCATTTTCTGTCTCGGAATACTGCACCTCAGGCTGATGGTATTCTGACCAAGCCATGACAAAATGGAAAGCATGAGGTTCTAGCAGGAAGTTCTTTCTGCTCTTTTAATGACTTGCTGTTGCAGGTGTTACAGGCTACATGAAATCTATAGACAGCAACGTCTTCTGCACTGATAGGGTGTTGTGGTGACAGCAGTACGTGCAGAAGCAAGTTAAAGCTCAAACCCCCAAAGCAGTTCTGCTTTGGCATTTTTTCTATGCTTTATCTTGCTCTATGGTTTGTTAGTAACACCTCAAGTTGGAGGTTTCAAGCTGCAATGCAGTTTATGTTCAGTTTGAATACCCCTTTGTACATCTGACAGAACAGGGTAGATATTTTTTCAGATGAGGCTCTGTCAGCATCTTCAGCTGGAAGAACATGTCAGTGCAGTGTTTGTCTTGAACCTGTCAAAAGACAGAGCAAATAGAACTAAGTAACTTCCAAATTGCTGAGTGATGGGAGCAATCAACTGAAGATGAGAGTTCCTGAACAAGACTTGCCTCAGCATCACACATGGGAACTACAAGGCTATCTTAATGCTTGTTCTGACAAATGCTAAATAATCCGGTCGCAGTCTGGCAGAAAGCTGCCCTCTGAAAAATGAACAGCTAGGCATTGTCGCTTCCTCTCTGTTTCCTCCACCTCTGCAAAGTCTCTTCTGACACAGAGCACCAGTCAGAGGTGAACAGCCACTTCCCCCATGGCTGAGCTTTGAAAGTCTTTCACTTGTACTGCAGAAAAAGCTGTTGTTGGGTGTCTCCTTTCTATACATGACCCTTCAAATTCCTGTAAGGTATTTAAAATTTAAGATTCACTGCAGCATGTCTTGCTTCTGAGTAAGCTGGTTCCCTCAGCTTGGAGGAGGGATGCATGTTATGTGACTCTTTCCTTTGTGTCTTGGCACTGTGTGTAACATTTGTCTGTTCTTTAAAGTTTTCCCTTTCTCTTTGCAAATGACTGTGCAAATGCTATGGTCTCAAAGTCTGGCACAGAGGACTTTTCAGTGAAACGCACTTACAGTATTGTAATGACAGCTTTGATTTGGCAGTGTCTGGAAGATTTGAAAATAATTTGGATCTGAAGGGGTTCAGACAGTCTTCTAAACAGTGATTTCACTGGTTTGCCATTCCTTTAGAGAAAGAGGGCGTTTTAGATGCATTAACATGGATCTGTGTGTTTTCAGAACAAACCTGAACAAGAATGTGTGCGCATTCTTTCTGGTCCTACTGTTCTGGAGATGTGCAGTTGGGGGTGAGGCATCTGCATGCAGGAACCTTGAAGGAGCCCCAGGCTTTGATCAAAGTTGAAGTAATGCCTACAAGTCCTGTGCTGCTTTTCCTTAGCTTGTGGAAAAAACCCTGAATCCTTTATAAAAGCAACCCTACACAGTGGGTCTGGAGGAGAGCTGAGCTCTGAGCTTGATTGATGACTACTCCTTGCAGACTTGTGCCTCTGCTTAGCACAGCAAGTTTTACTGCTCATCTTCATAACTTTTATTTGCAGGCGTGTTGACTTCCCCAGGCCATGTACTCGGCATCTGGCTGTTTCATTTGCGACTCCCTTGTATTTCTCAGTTTTGACCTCTGTTGTCAGGAAGGCCGCTAACAGCAGTTTAGCTTATCTGTATGGTTGGCTTCATAAACATAGTCCATGACACCTCTGTAGAGGACGTTTAAAGGATCTAAATATTGAAATGCAAATCATGTAAGGAAATAATTTGTGCCTGCTTTAAGAAGTCAGTTTCTGCCATGAGCATTACAAATGTTTAAGCTAGTACAGGCTGGCTCCCCAGCAGCCTCGTAGAATTGCTGAAAAAGCGAAGCAGGAACCCTTAGGGTCATCTGGTCCAACCTCGGGCTCAGAGCAAGGCCAGTTTCAAAGCTTTAATTTTCTAGGTTAGATTGGATTGTTCAGGGTCTTGTGTTTGTTGCAGTGTAAGGGCTGCAAGTGAGGCAGCTGGTTTTAAAAGCCACTGGGCTTCCTGGGCGTTAACGTGTCTCTTCATGTATGCATCTAGGGCTCAAGTGGGAACTGACATTTATCAGGCACTCAAATAGTCCAGTTTCAAAGGCATATGAATGACCTTGGGAGTGTGCACTTAACTGCAGCCTTTAATGGACTAGATTAACTTGTTTGCATGTTTGAGAACTCCGATGCCACCATAAAGCTGTGCTTCCATCTCTGTCTCTGCTGTGCACTGCCTGGCATAGCCCAGCTCAGTGCCTCAGCTTCTGCCAGCTCAGCAGAGAACTGTTGTTGGCACATGCACGTGTGCTGAAGGGTACATCTCGGGGTTGTACCAGATCTACTGCAAAGCATGAAGCAGAAATGTATGGGAGCAAGGAATAAGTGGTCCAGTATCTTGGCCCATCTTGTCCAACGGCACCTGGAAAGCCATTCCACCCTCCCCTCTTCCCGCAGCGTGTGCCAGTTCCACCGCTTCTGTGCACTGTACCAAATGACACCCCGGAGAGGGTTCTGCTGGAGAAAAGGAGAGTTATTTTCGGCCCAGTTCATTCTTTAGTCCTGCTTGTGGCATATCCATGGAGTGCTGATGTGAACCCAGAGAAGGCGGTGGAGGGGCCAGGCCATGTGGGATGCTTTGCTGTGGTGGTGGCACCACACCCTGCCTGTGCTGGCCCTGCTTGCTGCGGCTGCCCAAGCAGCTCTGTGCTGTGTGGGAGCTTTAGGGACACAGGGTTCTGTGTACCCTGGTGTTGTAGCTACCCTCCTCTATATTAGGAAAGCTCAAGTGCTTGAACTAGATGAAGCTTAAAATAACAGAAGGTACTTCAGCAATCATACGCTGCTCTTTTATAAATTATGTACAGTCTCAACAGAACTATTTAAAAACCTAAAATAGGTTGGTGGTGAGGGAAGCAAATGAGAGTGGGGAAACTGGATATTAAGTGTAGAACTGAGCCGTTTCAGGTAAATCCTGAAATGACCCAAATTGATACAAAAAGGCAGCCAGCCTAAATGACACACTGTACCAAAAGGAAGTTGCTGGATTTGTCTAGTACACTGGAAATGATAAAACTGAGAATCACAGGATGATGAAACAACTTTGCCTCACACTCAACTGTGCCTGCAGTTAAATTTGGAGGGATGGCTCATAGTCTGGGCAGTCAGATCCCACAGTAAGGCTGTGTTCTAGCTCCTAGAAGTCTGGCTATTGTTCAGATATTCAGTGAGTGCTGTGAGCGGGCCAAGAACTTGATGTGCCACACCCAGGCAGTGCTCTGGATGTCTGAAACAGGCAGCCCTGTGTTCAGCTACCCCTCATTACCAGTGGGTTGAAATACTAGGTGTCTCTTGGTTGAGGAGCAGAGGAGCATGGGAAACATACTTCTGTCTGGTTCATCCACACGCAAGAATCCTTTGGAAAGAAGAGCTCGATCTGAGCAATATCGTCATGCTGTCTTCCCTGGAGAGTCTCTGCAATGACAAGCACAGTGTCTTCAGCATAGCTCTTCTGTTTTGTTGTGTGTTGGTGTTGCTTTCTGTTGTTTTGTTTGTTTTGTTTGTTTGAGTTTGGTTTTGTATGTGTGTCTGTTGTTTTGTTTGTTGTTTTTTTTTTTGGTAATTTTTCTTATTTGCCTTCAATTCCAAGTTTCCTCTAAAACAAATCCTAGAATCATANGCCTCTTGTCCTGTCATTGGATGACACTGAGCAGAGTCTGGCTCCATCCTCCCTACACTCACCCTTAACATATTGACAGACACTGATGAGCTCCCCCCTCAGTCTCCTCTTCTCCAGGCTAAAGAGCCCCAGCTCTCTCAGCCTCTCCTCATAAGGTAGATGCTCCACTCCCTTCAGCATCTTGGTGCCCTGCACTGGACTCTCTCCAGTAGCTCTCTGTCCTTCAGTTTTAATCACAGGTGAATTCAGAGAGCCTTGCATAGGGAGTATTTAGTCTATTAGCTTATGAACCTCAAGTACTTAATGTACATGTGGTGCCTCTGTGGAGGTCACACTTGTCTTGTTAGCATCCTGTCTTGATCTTGTTTTGAGCCCTTTCCAGCAAAATAGCTGCTTGTGATTTTGGCAGGCGTCCACTGAATGCTAGGTTTGGAAAGCTTATTGGGTCTCTGTCCTGGTTTGGGTGAAAACTGAGCAAATTCTGTTCAGTGATTTTACTTTTCAGGTTTTCTACTGTCTGCACTTTCTGAAGTTAGCAGCATGTTTTGCAGACAGTGGCTGCTTCTAGCAGCGAGAACACCTCGTGTTTAGAGTTACTACCAGGGATGGAATGCAGACCAAGGCCACTGCTAGAACTTGTGTATCACACTGGGGTGCAGAAAGTGACAGACTGCACCTGTGGGGAGGAGCAGACAGGACAGGTGAGCCCAAACTGACCAACGACCTATCCAGCCCATAGACATCATACCCAGCATAGAAAGCTCAGGGGTCCAGAGGGTCTCTCTCGCTTCCTCTGGCTCTCTTGCTTTGGCTCTCTTGCTTCGATTCTGTTCCTTAAATCTGGTGCCAGAATCCAGCTCCTCCACAGCATCACTGAGGGTGATGTGATTGCCATCAGGCGGGTTGGGTTCGGTACTGCTTTTGTACATGTGCGTATATTTCGTTATTATTTTCATTACATTGTTCTAGTTTCCTTTTCAAATCACCATGTCTCCCTTATTCCTTTTTCTCTCCCCTTTGGGGAGGAGGGGGGTCAAGAGAGAGCATCTGTTATCAGTCTGGGCTGCCCTGACCCTAAACCGTGACAGTCTCTGGACGTGCATCTTGGCTGCCAGGTTTGTCTGCTTAACCCCTTGAACTGGTTCTTTGCAGCTGCTGAATAATACTGGGAAATGCCCTGCCTGTGGAATGAAGCTTTGGAGAGAAAAACTAGATGAAAGGAAATTTAGGAGTGAGGAAAAAGGTGCCTTTTAAGAGTCTTCTCAGAAAATCTGAAATGCTTATGGTAGTGGTGAATACTGGAACAGTTTTGGTGGTTAAGTTACTGCGGGAGCAGCCAGGATCATAACACTAGCGAGTGGTGTACAATTTAAAGGGTGAGGGGGACCCCAAACACTTGTTGTAACCTGTAAATAGGATGGTGTAGTAGGGGCTCACAATAGCTGGGGGGTGCCACTGCTGGCATTTCCAACGCCCACTGCCCTGCTGACTGGGCTTAAGCTGAAGAGCTTTAGCTAGAGCTGTGGTTAAGGCAGACATGTCAAGTACAACTGTCAGCCCTGCTATTAGTGTGCAGAGACCACAGCAGGCAGGTACCATTTCTCCAGAGAACAAAGTTCTCTGTGTTTACAAATTAAAACAAAACCCAAAGCTACCCAGACTGTGAAAGCTGAATGATGGCAACTACACGTACCTAGATTGTGCTTGGAGTTTTACCTCCTGATCCCGATGTTGTGGAAAAGGGGTCAGGCTTTTTCCCCCATGATTTTTTAATCTCCTGGGATTTGACTAGTAAAGGATTTTCTCTGTAAGTACTTCAAACAGCAGGTACAAAAATAGTTGTTCTAAAGGCTTCTTCAAACCAGCTCTAAAGAAATAGCAAATGGCACCATTAATAGCTTGGAACAGCTACAGGAAAGCAAAGGGAGGTGCTTGTGGAAATCTATTTATGAGAAAGGAAATGGCAAAAATAGAGGAATTGATCTGTTGCACAAGATTGTAAGTTGTGTAATAAGTGGCATATAAGTATCTGGACTTGACTGTAAATGTGGGGATCCACCCACGGCTTCTTCTACTGGCTTAGTATTCATCTTGCAGCTCCTCTTATCAACCTGGAACTTGTTTGCCCTCTGGCCAGGGTGGCAGGCTGCTAGCAGCCATGGTGTTGAAACGGCACTTGTAGGATGTGACTACTTACTATCTGCTTAGTTGGAAAGGAAGGACTTGTATTCAAGTGGCTTCAAGTTGGAAACATGTCATTAATGGTTTTTGGAAGCTGTCCGGTCCAGGGGGTTGGGGAATTCCCTCTCATCTTTTATTGTTTTGAATTAATAACTTTGTAGCAATCTTTTTATCAAGCAGAAAATTTATTTCTGGAAAACGTTGCTTGCCCAAATCAGATGACTAATTAAACTGGGTAAATTATGTTGCCTTCTAAAATGTCAATTCCCAACCTATGAAGAAGCATCAGCATAGCCCCAGCTTTGCATGGCTCTCTGCTCTTGCACTGCTAGTGTGTGCTTGCTGGTACTCATCAGAGATGACTGCTCTGCACCTTTTCAAATGTTGGTTATGAGAAATCTGAGAAGTTGGGTCAGGGTGGGTGAGTGGAGGCCTCTAAAATCAGGCACCTGCAAACATCAGCCCCCTTGCATAAGCAGCAGGCATTTTGGAAGCTCTCTTGAGACCTCTGAGGGTGGTTTGAAGGAGTTTGAATGGTTTGGCTTTTAGAGGCTGTCCTTGGGCATAATAAATCTGATTCTTCACTGCCTGAGGAAAAAGAAGCAGCCTTAGTTTATATAAAGATGCCTGAAGTAGACTCCCTGAGCAGATACCAGTAAGTGATCTTTGGACTGATGGACATGTCTTGCAAGGATGGTCCCTTCAGGCTCTGCTTGGTTTCCCTATGCTCAGGCCCCTAGGAAAGCTGGTGTCAATCAGCTGCAAAGGGGGACTTCAGCAGGAAGGTAGTTGTGGCTTCTGACACCTGGTTTTGAGAAGGAGAACAGTAACACAATGCTGCAGTGCTGCTCTGCTCCATAGACTTTACCTTTCCAATGGCAGCAAGTATCTTTAAGGAAACTGATTTTGTTTTTCATGGGAATGTTCATGTTTACCACTGGCTGCATGAAAGGATTTTATTTTCCTTATCACTGTGAGATGACCAGTCCAAATTAATCTCAACATAGTCTCTTGTGCTAGCAGCCAAATAAATATATATTTGGGGTTCTGACACTATTGTATGACAGGATTTATATTGGGATAAATATCTTGATTTCCTTTTTGAAACTAACTGCTTTAGCATTATGTTTTGTACCAGACTTTGAGCTACCTCAGTCTCCTTAACCTTTTCAAGAGCAGGGATTGGCTCTTTCAACCACTGGATACAGTGCCTGCTATAAACCCTGCTGGAAAACTTGTAGAGAAAATGCTGTTGGAGTGGCTGCAGAATCATCTTATTTTGAACCCCTTTGTTAGATAAAGCAGAAATACTCTGCTCTTCCCAAGCCCCCATGGATCAGAAGTGCTTCTACAGTCTTCCACATTAGTCACCAAGAGCTAAGGAGCGGGCAACCCACAGTGCAGTTTTTTTAATGGCAAATGTGCTGTAAGCAGCCCCTCCCCTGCCCCGTGTTAGTAAATCTGTGCGAGTGTAGCTGGGAGTTATGGGCAGAGTGCTCTGCAGGCAGCACCCCCCAATGTCTCTGCTGAAGTCAGGTAAGTGTCAGATGTGCCCTTGTGTGACAGGACACGTCTGGTTTCCTGCAGCTCCAGCACTCTCCTCCACCCTTCTGGGCTCAGTGTCTGCAAGCAGACTCTTCAGAGATGGGAACTTTCTCAGTGCCTCCTCTGACAGCTTTTTGCTTTTGCTGTCTTCAGCGCAACTCCTGAAACCTGAGGGGGCTGCAGTGTGCTGCCCACGTAGGCCACCTTGCTTTGCTGGGCACCAAGAGCTGCCAGTGGCCATGGGGGACACAGCTCTAATGTGGGGCTCCATGATGGCTTTTGAATCTGGGCTTGCTGCTGTGCCCCTTCAGAGGGAAGGAGAGACCATGTGAGCACAATTTACCATTTAGTTAGATTTAGGCCAATTGCTTCCCTGACCAGGCTTGCTGGTGCTCATGTGAGAGCAGGGCTGTGCAGTGAAGCTGGGCTGCAGCAGCTGCCCCTTCCCTGCCTGCAGACCAGCCTGCAGTGGAGTGAGGCACAGCTCAGCACCTTCCACCCCTTCAGGGGACACCAGAGCCAACAGAACTGCCTGTCCAATGGTGGTGCCTCCTCCCAGCTGTTCTTACAGCAGTCATTCAACCAACTTGCTTCTTTATCATAATCATGCTGCCATTAAAGCTATTTGCTCCTTTGAACTAAAAAATAAATGTTGACCTAAGTATGAGATTATTGATGGGATGCTGCTCAGCCCTATCTGCCACTTGCTGTTAAATGAAGTTTGTTGTTTGGTTTTGGTGAGTTTTGTGTGTGTTGCTTTTGTTTGTTCTATGTGAATTTACAAATGCATGTGATATACTTAAGGTAGAGTGCTAGAATGCATGTGTCTACAGGGATCTCCATGTAAGTCCAGTGGTTATGGACTCTCCGTGGGGACTTGGCTCTCATCTGTGACGTTGAGGTCAGTTAGCAGCAATACGCACTTTCCAGTGTGATCTGGGGGATGCTGCCATAGTGTCTTTGGTCCACAGCCCAGCCATGTGTGTTTCACAGCATACTACATCTGTGATCTCCTCCACCCTCCTGTAAGGGGAGGGGTGAACAAAAGGAACAGGCCAGAAAAACATTTATTACTGAAGCTAGTAAGTGGAGCTTTATTCCATGCTTCCAGACTGCAGTTCTTGATGTCTCTGCCAAACTGAACTTGCAGTGGTCAAGCCTGTTAATTGAGATGGGAGAATCCAGTCCCTTGTTCCTCTTGTTGCTGGCTGCTTGCAGAGAAGCCTGTCTTGCCTCTGCAGGTGGCTTTTAATTTAGTTTTATTATAGGTGCAGACTGAAATTTCCTCAGTAGATGACACTGAGCTGTGGAATTCACCATAGCAGTGCATGAAACTACTGCAGCCTGCCATTTTTTGCTGAGCCAGCTGTTACAGTTGGCCTTTTTTGTGCTTTAATGACAGCCATGGGTGTCTTGTTCATGTAGAGCAGTCTGAAGCTTGCAATAGTGAACTAGGTTGAAATGGTGGTTGGGCGTGTTCGGTAACATGTGAGAGAGGCAGTGAGCTGCAAGACCCGTGGGCATCTCCTCACCTTCAGAAACAGTCTACAGCCCGCTGTCCCGTGTTAGGTCTTACCACAGAGCAGGTGGATGCAGCTGGGATGTGTGGGTAGGTAGGGTATTGCTGAAAGGTGCAGTCACCTCCAGATCTGTCTGCCTCTGTCGGAAATGACATAAAAAATAACCCCAACTGAATAACTGACCACTTCTGCAAAACCAGCTTATGCTGTGCTGTCAAATGTGCAAAGAGGGGTGAGAAACTGCAATTTAGAAAACATTTTCTTCTTACGACAGTCTTGAGGGTGACATCTGATAGAATGTTTTCACATCATGCTCTTTGCTTGTGTCCATTTTCAGGCTTAGCATAAGGTGACTAAAAGATCTATCTACAGAGAAGCTCAGTTTTCCTGCCAGATCAGCTCTTTGTCTTCAGGCTTTGTACTAAAGTCATTTGGGATTCTTTAAAGGGTGTTCCTGCTATAGGCTGCACTTGAGTACCAAAGCCATGCCAAGACACGATCAGTGCCTGCAAGGGGGATGCTGTTAACACGCGTTCTGTGGCACTTAAGTCATCCTCGTGGCTCACTGGTACTGAGAACATCAAAGGTGGGCGAGGTCCATATGGCCATATTATGGCGACTTTGTTCAGGTGTCTTAGTTTAGACAAGTATTATCTTATTTTAGATGTGAGACCCGGGACTTATAAGGAGACAAGAAATTTATTAGAACAATATATATGTATAAACAACAAAAAAACAAGCTAGGCAACAACAAAATTGTATAATCAATGCTTTGAATCAACTATATATATGTATGCGACAGACCCCGACGGCTAATCCCCCCTCCCCCCCCGACAAAGAGAGAGAGAGAGGGAGAGAGAATCCGCTCCGGGCTGTCTCTTCTTAAACAGGAAAACAGTCTTTGGAATCAAAAGCGCCAGGCGAACCCAGGAAATACACAGCCAACAGAGGTGTTCCCGCAGGAGAATAAACCTGTGGTTGGAGAAATGGTTTTCTGCAGGGGAAAACTCCGTCCGCTGACGAAAAGGCAGGGCCACGCTTCCGAGAAGAGCCGTCTCCACGCCGCGCCGTCGTCGCCTCGACAGCTTTGTCTCTCCAAACCACACCCCTCTTCCGCTTCTGTCCGTATGCCCTCAGGCTTGTTTTTGTCAGCCCCCCTCCTTCCCCCGCACCATTTTCTCCCCTGCCCGGCCGGCCCGGCCCCACCCCCACAGGCAAAGAGAGAGAGAAAGAAAAAAAAAGTTTTGTTTCTCTCCTAAAGGGAATTGCTACCCCTTGACATCAGGTCACCATCGTGGGGTGGAACGGGGTGCCTTCCCCGGCCTTACTGGCCTTGCCGTGTCCCCAGCAGGGTGGGGAGCAGGGAGGTGGGGAGAGCTGGGAAGCTGCAGGGAGTGTTAACCTCTCTGGGGGCGGCAGGGCCGGGGCTGGTGCCCGGGGTGTGCCTGCTGCTGTCCTGTTCCCTGCTGAGCTGAGGGGTATGAAAAGGCCCTTTAAGATGTCTGGAAGGGGCTCGGTTTGATTCGGTGTAATCCCTTGAGCAATGGCAAGCACTTTCACATGACCCAACTCCAGCCTCACCCTGACACGGCGCCGGGGCTGGTTCAGCAGAGCGCTGGCCCGTGGGAAGCAGCCAGATGTCTGTGAGTATTGCGAGTGGCGGGGGGCATCGCCCGGGACCCCCCACGGCCCCCCACAGCTCGCCGCGCTCCGTCCTCGCCGCGTGCCGCATGCCTGGTGCCAGTTAGGAGATGGGGAACCACCCTGGTCGCTGTTCCTGCTTTAGCTAGTCTGGCTGAAAGCTGGAACTGGGAGCGGTTTGATAGTAGGTGCCTTACGGGCTCCTGAGTTACAGCTTGTGCAAGTCTCTCCCTGTGCCAGTCTCTCCAGAAACGGTCCACCTGGTGGCTGGAGCCTGGGAAGCTGGACTTGATTCCACAGAGCAGCAGGCTCGTGCTGTCAGGAAATCCACAGAGGAAAGACGCTTCAGCCCAGGGTCAGCGTTTTGTAGAGGCTGATACTCTGTTGTGCTGACTCTATTAGTCTGATATTAACTTCCTAGTACTCTGTTCCTGTCTCCATTTACAGCAGAGTTGTCTGTCCTACCTCTTGCGCTGCTCCGAGTGCTGGGGAGTTGGTACAAGCTGCACATCCGCCTGTTGGCGTGACGGCCTCGGGCTTTCCTGTTTGTCCTGCCCTGTGCAGCTACAAGTGCTCATCTGAGGAAGCAGCTACAGCAGCTTGTTAGCAGGACTCACTTGGAAGATAACTGATAATCGCTGCTGCTAGTAAAACTTGCTGGGAATCTCAATGGGGCAGAAAGTGAGACTTGAAGGCCTATGGGCAGTGTTAACAATTGTGAGAAGTTGCAGATAGAGTTGAAGTACCAGGCACCGATCTCTTGTACTCTGTAAAATGACATGGGGGTCAGGGGAGTGGTGTGCTGTAGCTTGTGAAAACTTTTGCCCATCAAAAGGAGCTTTCTTTGGCTGCAGCTGAGCTGTGGGCCGGGACAGTGTCACTCCCGTGCAAGAGGTTCTGTCTGTGCAGGTCTCGCCCTCTCCACGACACTGTCCTTGGCAGCAGGAAGGTCTTTAATATGCTGGGGTAGTAGCAGCTCTGCGTAAACTGATAGAACAATGGTAATTCCTCAAATAGAGAAGGGGAAGAGTTGATGGGTTTCTAGCTCTTTCCTGTAGCTGTTATGAAATGAATCAGTTAAATATGGGCCTTTTGTAGAGTATTTTTTAGCTTGGTACAGGTAAACTTGCATGTTGAAATGTGATACTTGAGATTTTTTGTAATGTGCAAGATGACCTCCTCTGGAGGCTTTCCATATAGTGTTGATAGCTGTATGCAAAATACTACATTAAATGATGATGGAAAGACAAGAAGGTTATTTAGAGGCCACCTTCTAGGGTTTTACTGGTAAAGCACTTCCCTTGTGTAACCCTTGTGTAATGTGAGAGTTGGGAAGTACTTGGCTGTGAATGCCTCAGGAAAATGGTTTTACTAAAGTAAGACTTTAAATGAATGAGGAGGATGAAGGTAAACATGCAGTGCCTGGCACTTAGTGTTGGGTAGGATTACAGCAGTCTGTAGCTCTCTTGTAGGTCGTCTGAGTGGCAGGCAGGCCACATCAGGATCAGCAAAGCTGGCTGGCCTGTGGGAATCTTTCAGAGGGAAGCTCCCTTCCTACTTCTTTTTTCATCCTTTTGACATACTAAGAGAACAGATTTGACTTTCCGTGCCATCAGACAGGCTCTTGAAACAAAACAGTAAAAACTCATCTGCCCTCAAATATTGTCAAGCCTCCTGTCTGCTAATTGGGAATGGAGAGCAGTGCCTCTCACCACCTCAAATGGAGGAAGCCTCATTTTGTTTCTCCAGTTCACAACAACTGGCTCAAAAAGACCCTGGCTTGGTAGCATATGGGTGAAAAACCACGCTGTGCTGTCCCAGCTCGCTGTGCTGTGCTGTTTCTTAGAGAAACCTCAGGTTGCTACTCATCTTGAGCACCTCTTCCAACTGAAGGGTGATTATTGGTCAGATGGCTTACAAATAAGCATGCTGCAGCAGCCGTATTTTAAAATGTAAGGTCTGATCTGCTCTGAGTTAAAAGCAGTCGGGCACAGGCTGCAAAGAGCTGCCATGGAAGTTTCCGTCTGTTGTCTGGTGCTTCCTCTGCTCAGAGACTGGAGCGTTTGATCACCTGTGCAGATTAAATGAGGTAAGAGTGGCTACTGTGTCTTACCCCTGAACAGTGAAGCTAGACCACTCTTTCATGATAGTGGGTACATTAGTATTCTAGGTGAACAGGAAAGAATTTAAAACAAACAAAAAGCAACATGTGGCTTAATGGTTTATTTAATATAAACTCTGTTAGATGTGGCTTATGGGCATCTTTGCTTTCACTGGTAGGTGAGCTGGGCAGATCAGGCTTTGGAGACAGCACTTATCTTGTAGAGGAGACTGCTTCCAGGTATAAGTAGGAAAGCTGGTTTTAGGTGCCTTCAGCCCTTCTAGCCAGCAACTGGATTCCTGGTTCACCAAAGCACTGTGAAATTAACCAGTTGTCAACATGTAAGATCCAAGGAGGGAACTTTGGGAAGGTGTAGCAAGAGAACTTAAGGCAAGTGCATGCTATGAACTCAAGTGCATGCCATTGAAAGTTGCTAATCTTAAACAAAGCTTGATTGCTTATGCGTTTGGGTCATTTGCTCTTTCCTTGCTACTTCTATTCAATGGATTTTCCTCGGTTTAACTTCATTGTGTCAGAAGATTCAGAGTGTTTCAAAACCAACTTACTTCTGGTCTGCTTATTTACAGTATCTTCACTCCAGTAATGGATCAATAGCATTTTTTGCAGCAATTAGAGCTGCAACTCTTCTTGACTTCAAGTTTGTCCTAAGCTTACCTGTAAGCTCTTGAACCATATGCTTAAATTTTTAGCGAAACGTAAGGCAGCCTTTAGGCTCATCATGAGGGGATATCAAGTATGAACTGTGGTATGCCTAGGTTCAGGTGTGCTTTTGGGGAATGATCAAAATGTATTTGGATGTAGTGGTCTCTCTGAGCACTTGACTTAACTAGCAGAAGGCTTCTTGCTTATGGAAAAGCCTGATTGTTGCTCTCTTGCAGTCTGCTGCTGCTTGCTTAATAAACTAGATGCGAAATCTCTCCATACTTGGTAGAAACACAGAGATCAGATCTGGCTGCCATCATACCAATATTGGGTGGTTCCTTGGGTATTTCTTTGCTTGCTTCAGCTTTTCTTAGTCTCTAGTGCCATATGATTAGCTTATGGTGTAAATGGGAGCTTGAGTGGTTCTTACTACAACTGTTCACATTCATTCCCCTCGCATCCCTTGCCCTGGGAGGCTGGCGGAGTGTGCCAGAGGATTGACTGCACCCAAGAGCAAATTAACGGGTTGGTCACTGTGGGGTGAATGGCCCTTGGCAAGAAAGAGAACTATGAATACAAGGCCTGAATGCTGAGAATCTCATCTGTACAAATACAAGTTTTGAACCATTACTTCAATGGAAAAGCATTAAAACAGTTTGATCTCAAATACCTGCAGCTTGTGTTCATACTGTGAAATATCTTTATGTTTTTCATTGAGAAGCAAATAGAAATGAACTACTGGAGAGCTTGTGCACTTTCAGGCCTTGCTTTGCCTGGTCAAAAGCTAAGGCATCTGCATTCAGGCGGGAGTGTTCCTGTCTACCCCTAGGAAATCTACATGATATTTTCCAGTAAGGATCAGGAGTTGTGAATGGATCTGCTCCTGCACTGGAACAGGGAGGTTACGTTCTGCTAGGAACTGAACACACTGCTGGCAGGGCAGATGACCAGCTGCTGGCAGTGAAGCTCCTGGAGGCTCAGGAGCTGGTGAGTTTTCATTATTGTTAGTGTCACTTAGAGCATGTCTTGTAATGATGCATTTTCTGTCTTCCAGATCAGTGTGCGTGTTACCACCATGGATGCCGAGCTGGAGTTTGCCATCCAGCCCAACACTACAGGGAAGCAACTCTTTGATCAGGTAGGTGATGGCACTGCAGAAGATCTAAAGTTGATACAGATGTCGTGATTCTCTTAAGGCAACAGCACACCATTTCTAAAGGGCATGTTAAGTGGCAGCATGAATAATCACTGCAGGAGAAACCAGCATAGTAAGAAGTTGTGTACTTTTTCAGATCTGCAGTTTATCTCCAAGAATGTGTTAGGAGCTGTTCTTCCCTCTAATGAGCTGAACTGGTGCTATAGCTCATGGAAAAAAATAAGTGGAAAGCAGCAGATGGCTGTAGTCATAATTCATAAGTCTTACGAGGGAGTAGTAGCCTATATTTGGTTGGCTTACTTGCAAGCATTGTAATCCAAGAGTAGTTGGTCTCTACCACAGAATCTTAGGTATCTCTCAGATGTTGCTGCAGCCCTTAAATGCAGGTGAAGTCATTCTGTACTCCAGAGGGAGTATTTTGAGGGAAATTTTAACAAAAGTTACCCAGTACGCTATTGTGTACAATAGTACACTATTCACTGTCTTCATCTGGGTGCTTCAGCATTCCTCTGCTAGGCAATTCCCTCCTGCTTTGATCAAACAGAAGCAGAGAGGCATGTGCAGCCCAAAGCTGGAGCAGCTGAGAACAGACATTTTCGGTTGCAGTGGTTGAAACTTTTGACAAGCTCCATGTATTTCTCTCCTGTAATCTTGAAGGCCATGGGTTTTATACTTGGAGCAGAATCTGAACAGTAAATTCATAGCTTAAAGGAAAGTAAAATTAATCTTGGATTAATGACAAGATGAAGGAACTGCCAGATCAGCTATGTCAGATATGGGTGTGGTTCAGTAGTGCCAAGTGTTCTAGGGCCAGCTCTACACAGTACTGATGAACAAAGAGAGAAACTTAAGGGCTGACCCACCCATAGAAATCAGCTATTTCATTTGGAACCAGCAAAACTAGTTTAAAATGGGTTGTGTTTTTTTAGGTGTTTAACCACAAATGACTGCTTTCATACTCATCTGGATGATTCAGCAGTAGATATTCTATTGCACTTAGCAGCCCAGCCCTGAAGTAGAGGGAGTAGGGTGAGATTCTGGACTTTACTAAAAGAAAATCCTTTCAGAATTGGAGTAGGAGAAAGGCTGAGTTGCAGCATAGTTCTCAGCTCTGTCTGTGTTACTACAAAATAGACCCTACATGGTCTCAAATCCTACAGTTTTTGATTGATAGAAGTGAGAGCTGGGGTTCTGTGTGCATCGTGGAACTGCACCACTTAGTTCATGGGAGCGCATGCCAATGAAGCTGAGCTGACACCTCTCTGTTCATGAAAAGGTGAGCTGTTTTTTTGGAGGGGATGTTCTTCACATGGATGCTTCCCATGATTATTTTTTCAGTATCTGGCTTCTGACATTATCCAATCAAAGCACCAAGTGCTAAGAATACTGCTAAAATAGTGTTTTCAATCTGCACGTGATTTTTTTCAGTCAGCTCCAGGCTATCTGCAGCTTTTGCTGCAAACTGACATTGTGGTGGCATCAGCAACTTGTCTCCAAGAAGCATCTGGTTGTGTTTCCAGTATGGGAACTCTTCATGACTTAGTAATTGATTTCACTGCTTTGTGTCATGTTCTGGAACAGCTGCATGTTCTCTTCCCTGCAGTGTTTCACACAGCACCTGTCTAAACAGAAGATTTGTTTTTGTCCATAGTAAAGATTTTGAGACAACAAATGCTGTTGCAGACTAAGTTGCTAATGAAAATGAGTCAGTGTTTGCTCCAGCTGGATTGTAGGAAATAGAGTGGGAAGGGGGGAAGGTGTCTGAAGCTAGCTGTTAAACATTTGCTCTTTCTAAAAGGTCTGCTGGACACAAACTCTTTATGCTGGCCATGTAGCACACTTGCTGGAATAAGAAATGGTTTTCTATTGCTTAGCAGACACAATTTCCTTGTGCAGGGTGTGATGCTGGTTCACAACTAACTGAATACCAACCCAAAGTGTGGAAGCCTCTAGTGAACTGACAGTAAATACTGTAAAACACGCCCCCTTTAGTATGGGGATGGGGCTTTGATAATTGTCACCTGTCCAGTGTGTTTCACATGGCTGAGCTGTTTGTGTGGATTAGTTCCTGTAAAGGGATGCTCTGGAACTGTTCTCCTGCTGACAAAACTACTGGGGACTAAGTGGTGATTGCTGTCTGACTGATGATCTGTTCACACTGTCTTTCTGTCTTGAGGTGATCTTGGGTCCTGTGATGGGGTGTGTAAAGAACAAAGTTATTTTATAGCTCTTAAACTATGTTGTGCTGCTGTAATTGCTAATCTAGAATGTTCTGTGATGCTGGCTCTGAAAAAAGAGCTGCTTTCATCAATGAATTTTTGAGGGAAGAGTTCCTGTGCAAAGCAAATCTATCGTTTTGCTGTTGCAGCACACTGACCATCTGCTGTGAAACCTCACTTTTGCCTCTTTCGCCTTAAAGCTTCAGGATTCTGCATACTTTTGCTCTAGAATGCCCTTTCACTTCCAGCTGTCGGTTCTGAGTTAAGCAAAAAGGAGATTGCTAAGCATTACCAGGGTCTCTAGCTGCACAGCTACCTTGGGGTATGCTGCTGGCTTTGACTAACATTTACACAGTATTTGTTTCCACCTGTTCTGTATAAAGGTAGATAAATATAGTTATTATGGCACAGATAATTCTTTTCTCTGAATAGGATTCAGAAGACTTCTGGAAAGCTTATAACTAGGTAGTTGCTTCATGAGCTTCAACAATTGGAGTCTAAAATTCTCCAGTAAAAATAGGTAAATGAGCTTGAGATAGAAACATTTCTGTCTCTCTCTTTGCTGCTTGGTTAAATTCCCAAGAGAATTTCTGTAGTGCTAGGACAATGCAGATGCTTCAAGTCCTTTGTTGGAAATCATCAGTAGCTGGCTGTAGAAACATCATTGAGTTGATGTATGTTGCAGTGACATCAGGATTTATCCTAGAGATCTTCCTTTAACACCCCATCTCCTAGATGTGAGATGTAGAGCTTTGGCTTGAGTAGCTTGAGCTTATGTGCATGGACCAAACCTGGAGTGATGGAGACAGGAGGAGTGCACTGTCTGTCTTCTGCAGGCTTGCTGATGTACCTCTTGGCACCAGCTGCTGAACTCCAGTGCTCTGACATGCTAGTGGAGATGGGAACTGCTCTCATTTCAGCTGCTAGTGAAGACTGAGGGTGGGCTCTGCCTATTGGGTTGCTGCTTATCCCACAGGCTTAATTACTTCACAGGTACCTTGCAGTTCTGCTTTCCTGGGGATGCAGGGCACTGCCATAGTGACTGCTGCTTGTCTGACCTTTCTCTGTCAGACTAAAGTGCTGCTGGACTGGAGATGAGTGTAAAACAAAGCATTGCTTTGCTTTCTGTATCTGCTACTCACAGAAGATGAATTCTCTGGTGAAACCACTTGGCTATGTTTGCTGTGGATAGCTTTGAGTTGCGTCCCTGTGGTCCTTTTCCTCTCAAATGTCAGGTGTTTTTGGTTGTTGGGTTAGGGTTTGATTTGTGTTTAGTAGGTTGATTCTAGTGTGAATCAGTGAAATATTTGGTCTGTTGGGGGGTGAGGTTGGCTGCCTGGTACCTCAGGCAACTGCTCCTTGCAGCTGTAGGAAGCTCTTTCTTCATGCTTTCTGTCTTGCTAACTGGAACTAAATGGTGTGCTGAGGCCAAGGTGGGCAGGACTGTCCTCCCCCCAGCCCTGGGGTCAGCAGTGCCTTGGCGTGGCATGTTGTGTGCTGTATTGTCTGCCCCTCTCTGCCAGGGCTGCTGTTGTCACTGCTGTTGCTGCACAGACTTCTGTGGAATAAAAGCTCTTTTGTGCAGGGCCTCAGTGTGATGCCTTTCAGACCTTTGCTGGCAGTCCAGCTTGTTGAATTCCCAGACCAAGCTGCTGCCAAGAAGACCCATGTGGGGAGGGAGCTTCAGATGTCAGTGCTGCCAAAACAGAGCTTTCCTTGGGCTCTTTTTCACCTCGTACCCTGTGCTTTCAGGGCCTATAGCAAACTCTGATTCTTCTCCTAAATCTCCTTAGCTGTGTTCATCCTGCTATGTGATAGGCACAACTTAAGGTTTGTCTTGACCCACATTTCCCTGTGTCCCTGCTCCAGCAAGGAGCAGGACTTGCATGGACTTCAGGGGGATGATGTAGATAGACTACGAGACTGCACAGGTTTTGTGTCTGTGTGCTACTCATAGCAGCCCTTTGCTGGGAGCTCCCTTTGGGTTTTAGGCCTGCAAGGAACTAGGGCCCTAAAATGCTGCTTTTGTAAGGCCAGAAGAAATGTCTGATCCAAGCTCTGAAGATAACTAGTAATTAGTGTTTTCAGGAAACCTCCATCCTTGGTGTTATATCCTTGCCAAAGCTGGAGACCACATTGGAAGGGAACAGAGTGCACCCCTAAGATCCAACAAGGAAGTAGACACTCGGGGAGACACCACAGAACATGGGACAGGGCAGTTCAAAATTACCTGAACTTCTTGGGCAGGGGACACACATCAGGCAGCTGGTCCTCCCAGGGCAAGACTCATCCACTGCTCTCCAGTTGTTGAATCCCTCTGAAGGAGGGGAGCTGTGAGCAAGCTCCAGGGGTGAGTGGTGTGTGAAAACAGCTTAGTGGTGTAATTCAGATACAGGATCAACATACAGATGAGTTTTCCCTTCCCCTTCTTTGTCTAGTAATGGAGAAGACAGGTAAATATCTTACCTGCAGGTATAACTCCTGGGGATTCAGGAGTAATGTGGGGGAACTTCAGTTTCTAGACTTCCTGCACCTTGTGGCATGTCCCAAACTTTCCAGGCTTTACCAATAAACTTCCCTCTCTGTTTTGCAGCCAGTACCATAATACTGCAGTACTTCTGCTCCCCTCCAACCCCCCAGCTCTTGTCTGTTGCAATATGTCTGAAAACCTTCTGAACTCTTAACTTGGATAGCACTCATGGAGTGCTAGGGAAATGACTAGGGAGAGCCTTACATAGCAGTGAGTTAATTTCTGTGCTGGCTCTGTCCTGACACAAGTGGTAGCCTGTCAATTTACCCAGGCAGTAGAGCTGTATGAAAGGCCCCTCCCTAGCTCTTGGTGGAGTAGAATGTAAATCTTAAGATAGCACAGCCTAGTAGGGTGATTGGTGGCTTGCTCAGGAGTAGTACATTTGCATAAGTGAGGGGCCTAAGTGAACAATGGAGCTGGGTGGTTGATTCCTGGCAGCTATTGCATCAGTTGAACATGTTGCATTGTATTTTGGCTCTACACGTGGGCTTAGAAGTAGCTGAAGAAAATAGTGTCCTAAATGTTGTTTGTAAATAGCAGCATGATGTACAGAGATGGGGGAGAGGGAAGAAAACTATACATCTCCCACTTAAGACCCCTCAGGTGCCCTTTCAGCTGTGTATGTGCACTGTAGTAGGGGAGGAAGAAGCACTGGTGGTTTTTGTGTTAGTTTGAACTTGCCTCTGATATGTTCTCTGCTACCAGTGAGATCAGCTCTTCTGGCTGGGGCTTTTGATAATCTTCTTTCTTCCAGGTTGTCAAGACAATTGGCCTAAGAGAGGTGTGGTTTTTTGGACTTCAGTATCAGGACACCAAGGGCTTCTCAACATGGCTGAAATTGAACAAAAAGGTATGTTTGCTCTAAGCTTTTATAAGCCCCGGGTTCCTTTCTCTTGAAGGGCAGGGGGAAATTTAGTCTCTTGTAAATAGTGGTTTGTGCCAGGCCCTGGGGGAGAGGTGGTGAGGTTACCCTGCTTGTTTGCACACTCACTTCTGCATTGGAGAATTATTTTTCTAATACATACTTGTCTTCATAAGCTTGCTGCCCTTTGCTTCATGTGGGCTGTAAAATCTGGTAACTGTTCCAGGTAACAGCACAGGACGTTCGCAAAGAAAGCCCCCTGCTTTTCAAATTCCGTGCCAAGTTCTACCCCGAGGATGTGTCAGAGGAGCTGATCCAGGACATCACCCAGCGCCTTTTCTTCCTCCAAGTGAAGGAGGCAATTCTGAATGATGACATTTACTGCCCCCCAGAAACTGCTGTCCTTCTGGCTTCTTACGCCGTCCAGTCAAAATACGGGGACTTCAACAAAGAGGTGCACAAGTCTGGCTACCTTGCTAGTGACAAACTGCTCCCGCAGAGGTGAGTGACCTTGGCCAGTCTTAGCCCTCCTTTGCCTTAAAAGGTTTGGGAGTTTTATGGGAGGGATGAGGTGGTGGTGTCTAGATTGGGAGGTTCAGAATAAAATACAGCACGGTGCCTCTCTGGGACTGGGGTTAGTATTCATTTAAGACCTTTAGTCTTAAACATTCTATTGCTATTGAAGAAAATCTAATCAGTAGAGAGGAACTTCCAAAGGGTGAAAAAAAATTAAATACAAGAATGCTATAAAGGGAAGCACAACTGAATACAGCTTGTAATTTTTCAGAAGTCTGAATACTGACCACTGTGTGTCTGTGTAGCTAGCACTAAAACTGTATTTCCTGGAATACTTTTCTGGGGTATTTGTGATGCCAGTGGAGCATTTTAATTAAAAGCTATTCAAGAGTAATGTGATTGTGTGTGCATAACTTCAGCAGCTTGCCTCAAACATCCCATATACTCTTTCTAGAGTTCTGGAGCAGCACAAACTTAACAAGGATCAGTGGGAGGAGAGGATCCAGGTGTGGCATGAGGAGCATCGAGGAATGATTAGGTAACTGATCCAAAAATCCGTGCCTTGCTTCAGGATGAGTTTTGCATTCTTCAAATTATTCTGCTCAGAGGAACTAGGTTCACATGCTTCTGCCCTTGCTAGTCCTCATCAGCTGGCTGTTCTTAGTAAAACAAAACTGACTTTGCAGCATTTATTATCTACTAGGGTGATGCTTAGAATCTTTGCCAGCTTGTTGCTGCCTCCCCCATGTGGGAGGACAGCACCTTCTCGCTCTAATGACTTACAGACTAGAAAAGGAATATCTGCTTTTGTTTTACACACTACAGAGAAGATGCTGTCTTGGAGTATCTGAAAATTGCACAGGACCTGGAGATGTACGGTGTAAACTACTTCAGCATTAAGAACAAGAAAGGCTCTGAACTCTGGCTAGGTGTAGATGCTCTTGGACTCAACATTTATGAGCAGAATGACAGGTAATAAGGTCCCTCTCCTCATGTTGCCTTCAGCTCCTTTGCGGTATAAAGGCATTCACAATTAATGTTTTCTGAAATTCAGGTTTTTAAACCCTATGGTTTCTGTATCATTCTTGGCTATGTTTTTGACACTGCCAGAATGATCCTAAAACATGCTGCTTTGGACCAAAAAAAATAGAAATTGGAAAATCTTGTCAAGCTAGTTGTCCTTGTATGCCTGATCTTCCTGCTACAGAAGCATTTCCATTTCTGTTTTCCATTTGGAAAAAAAAAAAGGCAGGATTGAAAAACTGCTGCTTATGCTTGTAGGTCATTTTGCATGACTAATTTTTGTTGTTTCCACTCAGCATAAGAGTACTGAAATATCATGAGAAATTGAGTAGAATTTTTGAGCTTTATATTTTAAATCAAAAATTTGTAATGACTTGGGTCTCTTATTTTCTTTTGCTTTCCATTTCTGCAGGCTAACACCAAAAATTGGATTCCCTTGGAGTGAGATCAGAAATATCTCATTCAATGACAAGAAATTTGTTATCAAGCCTATTGACAAGAAAGCACCAGTAAGAAGCAATAGTCACATTAAACTTTGGGCTTCTTAGATGAATGATACCTTTTATTGCACACTGTTTTCATCAGTACTGTCACTGCTGACAAACTGAGCTCTGCTACCTGACCTGTTCAGGGCAGTATGTGCAGAATAGGTCTAATGGCAGTAAGGTGACAGCTGGGATTTGTTTATGGCTAGAAGGTAGAAATTGATGCAGTACGACCTTAAGCTGTTCAAAGTCAGTGTCAGGAAGAAGCTCTTTGCTTTGGGCTTCTGATTCTTCTGTGGTGGTTTAGATCCTCTTGTAATGCAGCTGGAGGTCTGAGGCAGCTACATTAACTGAGCTCTTCCTTTGCAGCCTCTTGGCATTAGGAGTGTCTGGGATGGTATCTTGCAGTTGTTCATCTTGCCTGAAGCTGAAGCTTTAGGTCACTTTTTTTTTTTTTGTCTTGCAAATTTGTAATGAATGCAATTTGTTTTAATTAAGTGAGGAGAAAGGTGGGAGAAGTTATAGTCTCAGTGTGCCTGGTAAACCTCCCAGTGGTGGTGTTTGTGATGGAGCAGTGAAGCTGAGTAGTTGTATACTCTGTGCTAGGATGCTTTTCAGTGAAACCTGGCACACAGTAACAAGTTGGGCCCTTCTGTTCTGTGTGTATTTGTCAGGTTGAAATGAATTCCTGAAAGGTAGGTCTGTCTGCCACCACTGTTGGATTGGGCACCATTAAGGAAAGCTGGTTAGCAGTTCTGGAAAGCTTAGAGTCTTAGAGCATGCTGCATACACAGGGGGCTTCTTATGCTGAATAACAAGTCTAATGCTGCCTTTTTCTTTTCTCAAGGACTTTGTGTTCTATGCCCCTCGGTTACGGATTAACAAAAGAATATTGGCCCTTTGCATGGGGAACCATGAGCTCTACATGCGCAGACGTAAGCCAGATACCATCGAGGTGCAGCAGATGAAAGCACAGGCTCGGGAAGAGAAGCATCAGAAACAGATGGAGAGGTTGGTAGGGCTCTATTCTGACAATAGCACCATGTGCTAGATAAAGTGCTGGCAACACCTTTATCTGCTTGAGCCAAAAATAGAGTAGATTGCTTTCTGCTTTGGTAGACCTAATGGGATGATGGAAATGGCATTTGTCACAAATGTGACCCACCATCACCTCATTAGAGGAAAGTATTTGTCTATTTGACAAGACTAATATAGGCCTTGATGTAAGGAGATTTCCTGTGTTACACTGCTATTGTGAACTTGCCATTGAGATGAAGGCCAGCAGAGTTTTTGCTTTCTGCACATCTATGAAGGGCCATGTCTGGAGTAAAACTCCACTGTAGTACACCTCTCAAGTGTTCATGGCTTCACTAGGAAGCTCTCCAATCTGAGTAGCTGAAGTTTCAAATAAATACTATGACTTCCCCTCATCAGAGCCCTGTTGGAAAATGAGAAGAAAAAGAGGGAGTTGGCAGAAAAGGAGAAGGAGAAGATTGAACGTGAGAAGGAAGAGTTAATGGAGAGACTCAAACAAATTGAGGAGCAAACCAAGAAAGCTCAGCAAGGTAATATGAAATATTTCAGTGTTTCCTTAGATGCATAATCTGAGTGAGAAGGGTTCAAATAGTAAAGCTATGGGCATTTCAGCCATTTGCTTTGCTAGTATTTTGTGCTAGCTGGCATTAGAGCCCTGGTTTAGCCTTCTGAAGCTGAAGGGAAGCCCTCTATGCAGCTGCTGAAATTGAACCAGCATGAATGAGATGGGTGGCAACCAAGGGGTCTCTCTGGTGGTGAGAGTACCTTGCAGTTGTTCATGTGCTGTCTAGAAGCTTTTTCCCAGCACATCTGTAGAGGAAGAAGTCAAAAAGAGTAGCAGGGGTCACACCTGCCAGTGCTTTAATCACTATCTCGGCCAGTGTTGCAGTGTGGAGCTGCCCAAGCTAAATTCTGTATGCATCCCTGCCTCTGAGGGTGTGATTTTAGGCTGAGTGCTTCTCACAAATCAGACAAGTCATCCCTTGGCTTGGACAGCCCTGGCTCTTAGTCCAGAATGTAGGTCTAAGGGCACCTTTCTCTTCTACTGACATTCTTTACTTGATCTTCCTTCAAATGTGCTCCCTTATTTTTTTAGAACTGGAAGAACAGACCCGCAGAGCTATGGAGCTGGAACAGGAGAGAAAACGAGCTCAGGAAGAAGCAGAAAAACTGGCTAAAGAACGTAGAGAAGCAGAAGAGGCAAAGGAGGCCCTATTGAAAGCATCCCATGATCAACAAAAGACCCAGGAACAGCTGGTAAGTGGATGAGCTGAATCAGGTAGGAAAAGAATGACAGGGTAGTCTTCTAAGCTCTTGCAGCAAACCAAGCTATGAGTATAGCGAGGGAACATTTGGTTCTTTAATTTTTAGTCTCAAGCAGATGAACATAGACCCAAATACAGGTTTATTTGTACAGTAGATCTGGATCATCGTGCATTTTCCCTTTTGTTTTTTGCACGGGTTGCTGAGAACAAAGTGTAGAGCTTGGCAATTACTTTCCCTGTGTTGATTCAAAGAATTGAGTTCTACATCTCTGCTTGGGGGAGAGAGAAAAGGAAAAATGAAAAAAACCCACATGCACACAAAACAAAAAAAACAAAATAAAAACAACCCAAAACCAACAGCAACAAACAACATAACAAAACTCAAACCTCTTTTGGCTTAATTTTTCCTTGTATTGGGGGACAGTGGCGGGACTGAAGTTTACAGAAAAGGCTTTCTCCTTGCTGAAAAGATGTTAAAGATACTGTTTTTAGTCGGGGCTTGGAACAAATACTTTGTTTTGCAAGTACTTTTGGTTTTGTTCCCACTACCAACCTTTCTTTTGCAGGCTGCCGAAATGGCAGAACTCACAGCTAGGATCACGCAACTGGAGCTGGCCAGGCAGAAGAAAGAGAGTGAGGCCCAGGAGTGGCAGCAGAAGGTGAAGCAGAATCTGAGCAAATGGCAGTATTTCTTCTGGAGTTGCTCTTCATTCTGTGTTTGTCCTAAACTGCTGCACAAGATACTGCGCTAGGCTGAGTGTCTGCAAGCTCAGGGCTGTTGCAAATGCCCAGCTTTGCTGTTCTTGGTGCAGCTTTATCCCAACTCTGTATAGAAATATTTTGACTAATTGGGCCTGTAGCCTATTTTCCATGAATTATAATCATTATTCCAATCTCTGCAGTGTCAGGCAGTGTGAAGTTTTGCAAAACCCCTGTCTGAGTATCTTTGGAACATAGCATCTCTCTGTGCAAAAGGTGCCTGCTGAGCAGCACCACTGCGGTCTCGTGCTCGGGATTATGCTGACTAACTCGTTGTGCCCTGCTCTGCTGTAGGCACAGATGGTGCAGGAGGACCTAGAGAAGACCAAAGAGGAGCTGAAGACTGCCATGAGCACCCCTCATGTCACAGAGCCCATGCACTCTGAGAACGAGCATGATGACGAGCAGGATGAAAACGCAGCCGAAGCCAGCGCTGAGCTGCGGTCAGAGGCCACCATCAAGGACCGCAGTGAGGAGGAGCGCACCACGGAAGCAGAGAAGAACGAACGGGTCCAGAAACACTTGAAGGTAAGAAGGTGGCAGCAGAGGGGGTGTGTGTGTCTGGGTGCTGCTTCTGTTCTAGCTGTTAATTGCTGCTGGGATGTGTTACTGCTATATAAAAAAAGAAAGCGAGGGGAAGGAGGGGTGATGGTGATCTTGCCAGATAGCTGCTTAACCGTTGAACAGAGGGAGATGTGCTCTCCTCTCCTCTCCTGGCACTTGACTTGCACGTCACTGGAAGTAGTGAAGCATTTACAAGCAGTGCCAAACGGCAGCATCTGTCAGACATAGTGTGCTTGAGTGAGTTTTGCCAGCCATCTTGACAGATGTTCATAGCCCTGGCTGCAGTGAATCTTAGAACTTGGTCCAGTTTCTATAAGGCAGCTGTCTCCGAGTGTCTTGTATGACTGCCTTGCATTGCAAAGCCCTGAGAGCAGCCCACTCAGCATGGGCAGAGCAGTGCTGCACCACATTCTTACAAGGAACTCCAGTGTTCTGGTGTTGACTCTTTCCAAGGTTTTTGTTACACTGACTGATTTGCACCAGGCTTTGCTAGTCCTGCATCAGACCGACAGATGGGAACTTGGATCTTCTGCCTCACATTTCTTCTGTGGTAGAAGGCTAGTAATTATTCTGCAAGATGCTTCTGTTGTCTTCAACACCTGACTACTCTTCTGAAGTATGCTGGAGACAGTCTTTCTTACTGTAGACAGAGATAAATAGGATGACAGATTGCAGTGTTTTCTACCTTCAGATGTTAGGAAAAAAATATTAAAGAATTCCACAGAATCACAGAATTGTTTCAGGTCAAAGGGACCTCTTAAGATCATCTAGTTCCACTTCCTTGCTCAAGCAGGGTTGGCTAGAGCAGGTTGCCCAGAACTGTAAACACTGGAGCTTGTCTGTTTCCTGTCTCCATCTGTAGGAGAACCAGCAAGGAGCCTCCTTACCCAGCTTTGAGTCTCTGGCACGTGCTAACACATTCCTATGTTTCCCCTTCTCTGAAGGCTCTTTCCTCAGAGCTGGCAAACGCTCGTGATGAAACCAAGAAGACGGCCAATGACATGATCCACGCTGAGAACATGCGTCTGGGCCGAGACAAGTACAAGACCCTGCGCCAGATCCGGCAGGGCAACACCAAGCAGCGCATTGATGAGTTTGAGTCCATGTAAACTCTCCCTGCACCTGCTGCCCTGCACTCTCTTCTCCCCTCTTTCCCCCTTCCCATCATTCACTCGTAATCGTGCTACGCTGGAACCACTACAGAAGAGTGACCATGGTCTTATTTATCGAGTTTTGGACAAATGGAGTTATAAATTGGAGTTAAGCAGAGAATAGTATTTACATTTTCATGGGGTGGTTTGGGAAAGCAAATCTGTACTGGGGCTGTTCTGAAATTGTTTGGCTTTGGGAAAAGTCTCACTGCAGTTAGTTTAGTGTTGCTTACTGAAGTGGTTTTGTTGCTGTCCTCTCCCGTTGGGTGGAGAAACCAACAGATGCTTTTACTGAATTACATACAGTAAAGTGCTAGTAGTTTGACACTGTGCCTTCCTACTAACTTGCATGAGCTTCAGTATTGAGCTTAGTAGCCAGGGTATGAATTTCTGATTTAATACAGGGTCTGAATCATGTAATTGAGAAGGGAAGGCTGAAGCTTAGGAAGAAGGGTTGGAGGTAAAGTATGGACTTCTAGAAAGAAAGACCAAAGCTTTTTGTCCTTCAAACATAAGCAGACCAAACAGATTCTGTGGCATTCCTGCTGCTGTTACCTTTGTTTAACAATGGAACTTTTGAATTTCCTAATTGTGAGGAGGCCTTTGGAATATTTCCACTGATGCAGTGTGGTCTGGAGCCTTGACTCCCCTGCTTTCCAGAAGTTGTCTCTGGTAAATGGCTTTGTTCACTGTCATTTGTCTGACTCGAATGTAACCCGTGAGGCAGGAGTAGCTGAAGAACACTGCCTTTCTTTTTGGGTTTGACAGTGGAGACCTGAAGGGGTAGGTGGAAATGTCCAAGACTAAAAACTCCTGTAGATGTATTTTCCCTTGCTGAACCAGTACACTTTGAGTCATGTGAATAGGATTTCAGGTTTTTCTGTAAGAGGCCTTTTTAGCACATAGTCGTTAGTGCCTTATGACTGTGTATAGATCTGCTGTAGCTCAGGTAGGTGTCTTTAGTTTAATCTAGATGCAAACAGTGATCAGCAGCTGGGGACCAAAAACTACTCTTGTATCTGGGTCACGTACAAGACTGCATCTGTCTTCCCAACTTCAAGCAGCTTTTTTTTTCAGGGGATCCTGAGATATTTGTCCAACTGCTGCCTTACTTCTCACTAGAATTCTGCCAGATCCCTGGCTCAAGTGCTTTTCCTTCCCCAGGAGGATGCCTTGCCTCTCTAGCTTTGAGAACAGAAGGAAGGCTCTCTTAGAAATGGGACTAGTGGCTATGAGACTGATCCCAAGAGCCATTTGTGCTAGTTGTAGTACCCATCACTTCCTGTCTTCCAAGTTATCCATGCTGTAGCTACCCAGAATCCTTCCTGCTGTTTCTGGGGAGGAGACAGCCACGTATGCTCAGGGTTGAATTGGGTTTTGCCTTGATCCTTCATAAAAGGAAATGTTAACCTTCAGAAGAGGCCTCTTAAAAATGGATTCTGCCTACAATGGAGTCCCCCTTTTCCCTCCTTGGATTAGCCTGTCCCTGGAGGAAGTAATCAGGCTAGCCTATGATTTATCTTCTTGCCTAATGTGATCCTAAGTCTTGTGACTTTCTCAGTTTTGTGAATTCCCCCTTTGTATAGTATCACTGGTAGTGGTGATAGAAGGAAGCCATCTGAATGCTGGAGCATTTTCAGCTCCCTGCTCTGTGGCAGAGGTAAAAGGGGGACTGTGCCAAAAAGGAATGTTCATGTATAGTGTTAATAAACTGCAGTATTTCACCAAGAATTCCTTGGGCTGTTGGAAACAATTTTACCAGTGCTGTATTATTTTATTGTTTTGGAAGCAATACAAGTGTGTGTGGAGATCCACACAAATGCCAACCAGCCTCCAATAGGAGCATAGTGTAGCAAGTTGCTTCTGAAAGTCCAGATAACCCCTGTGGGAGCTCCCTCCTCTCCCTTGGACACAACGTGCCTTTGGCTCAGCCCACACGCCCTGGTGCTTTGGCCATCACAAACGTGGGCAGCTGGGTTTGTCAGCACCAGTGGGTGTTCCTGTGCTGCAGGGGGTTGGCACTGGCTCTACACCAGCCATGGCTGGGGGAGCAGACACCTTTACGCTGCTGGGTTGGTGCTTTAAGCTGGTTCTTCTGCTCTGTCCACGGCAACTGTTGATGCATCTTGGGGGAGAAAAGCCTTTATTACACAGTAACGATGTCCTAACCAGCTGACATGGTGGCTGGGATACCTGTTCAGATAATAAAACAGTAAACTTTCCTGCTTTGATGGGTCACACAACACTGCTGAGCTCATGTTATGATGCTGGCATGACTTCTGTTTATAGGTTGTTTTTTTTCAGTTGTTCTAATTCCAAATAGTCCAGTATGGGACTAGAACGGCTTGTGCCAGTTGAGTCCACCTAACTCTTTGTAGTTGTTTCAGCCCTGCCTCCTTCTTAACCAGTATTATATTCCAGTGGTATCTAATGATATTTGATTTCAATACTTCTAGCTATGCACAATTAGAAAATATTAGTCATGGGATGGAGGATATGTTTATGGTCCTCCTTCCCTTGGAAATGTATACTGTATTGTAAAGAAATGATATTTTGCAAGAAAACTAATGTAAGAAGCTTTCAGTATTATGGTGAGATTTGTAGACACGTTGGGGTTTTTTTATTTGTTAAAATACAGTGAAATATTCTTCCTCTCTGTGTTCCAGTTTAATTGGATAACTGCTCCTCTTGGGGATGGAGGGAGGGGAAGTACTTTATCGTTGCCTGGCTTGTTTTTTCTTATTTTTTTGTTGCTGTAAATTATGTTGAGGTTTTTTTGACCAGTCTTTTTACTGGATTATAATAAAACATCAGTTCCTTAAAGTTGTGGAGAAATCCATGGGTCCATGTGCTTATCTGCAGAGAGAACCTTGATATTAAGGCTGCTTTCTCCCTGCCCCCCCCCCCCCCCGTTTGGAGGAGTTGTTAAAATCCATGCCCTGTTCTTCCTAAAGTGCCAATAAAGTTCAGAGAAATTCAGCAGATGGTGTCTGGCTGGTTACTCAAGGCTTGCTTTGAGTCTAGTGCTGTCTCCAAGCTAAACAGGTCTGCCGTGAGCTCCTGAGGTGTCAGCCTTGTGGCACCTGCAAAGGAGGAGCTCTTACTTGTACCCTGAAAAGCAACTGCTTGAATAACACTCCTTTCCTCCTCCCCAGCCCTCCAAGCTGTCTGACTGGAGCCAGGACTGGAATGCACATTTCTTTGTGGAGACATGGAGTGTAAGTGTAGTGGTGTTTACATTGCAAATGGAGCAGGAGGAGTAGGAGCTGCTGTTGGAACTTGCCTCTGCTGAGCACCTCTCACCCAGGCCCATGAGCATCCACAACCAGGTCAGCATGTGGAGGGTGGCTGGGCCTCAGTGCTGCTGCTTGTCCCTTGTGTCCTGCTGGGTCTGTCCTGTCCTGGGGTTTTGGCCCATCTGGCAGCTGCCTTGCCAAGGTGTGCTCCACCCATGTTTCTTGAGGTCCCGGGACTGGGTCCAAGGGTGGAAGAGCATGGCTGCTGCCACCTTTCTACTAGTGAACTCTGTGATCTTGGTAGCTGCTTTCCACGTGGTGGTGAAGAGTGGCTTTGCAGATCCTCTGCCTCATGGTTGCTGCACTGCAGAATAAGGCAAAGCTTTTATCAGAACATGTTGGTGCTCAGAGATCATGAGCTAGGGGAGATACCTGACTGCAGTCAGCCCAGAACTGCTGCATACCCTTGTGCAAGTTGCCTCTGTATGTGATGTTACTGTCTCCCTTGAAGAAAAAATAGTTTATTTTAAGAAAAAGTATCTAGGCCTACATTGAATGTTAGGCTGAGGCTGGCTTTTGTCTTGCAGGTCTGCAGCAATAACTTCAGTGCAGTTTGCAGACGAGTGTGGGTCTGTATGGCTGAGCAATGCCTGTGTGGGTGTCTGGTGCCAACAGATGGGTCTCTGATAGCAGCTTCTGTGTCTCAGGACAGATGGCAGGGTGAAGTGAGTGTAGGGACAAGTGGAGGAAATACAGAGGAGGAGACATGGAGGAAAGAGTAGTGGTGAGACTTAAGGAATATTGGGAGCTTCTGGAAGTTACTGTACCTCCAGTTTATGTTGAGAATGCACCTCCTCTGAGTGGGTGTTAATAGCAGTGAGAGAGCTGCTGGTGAGCAGAGCCAGTTGGAAAATTACAAGCACTTAGTGAGTGCTGTTGCCTCTGGTTGTGCATCATCTTCTGAAGAAGTGCAAGCCAGAGTTGATCTTCAATCATCAAGACTGTCTGAAGGGTCAAGGCAATGTGGAATAAACAGCTCTTGAGCTGGGAGGTTACAGTGAAGGCTGGCTGTACCTCACCTGCAGCAGTACTGCCCTCCATCTGTCTCTGAAGCATCCTTGACTGACTGCAGGAGAGAGAAGATTCTGCAAGTGGAGGCCTTGGCTAGGGCACTGTAACTTCTTGGTGACCTTCACCCAGTTTGGCAGCAACTGCACTGTGGGAGGTGGCTGCTGTCAAGAAGCCCCGTTGTGAGCTCAGGTTGTTTCCTTGTTGCAGTGTTAGCCCATCTCTGGCACTACTGCCCTCCTGCTGCTGCTGCTGAAAATTCGGCCCTTGCTCCCTTTGGCAGGGATTCTCAGAAGGTTGCTGAACACTTTAATTAGCATCTTGTTCTGGAACAGGAGAGGTGGTTGATGGGTGTTCACAGTGACAGAGGGGAAGGGGAATTTCAGGGTGGTTCTGTGTGTGTTGGCAGCCTTTATCCGTTTCCTTACAAGAGAATGTGTGAGGTGTGGGGTTGGTAGGAGCTGAGCCTTATGTCCCACTTCACAGAACTCATCTCAGGCTTCCAGCTCCATGCCCTTTGTGTGTCTAGGCTGCCTGCAGCCCTGGCAGAGAGCATGGGCCAGTCCTGCTTGCTCCAAACAGTAAGGGAGCTGTGACTCCTGTACTGGGACACAGTGCTGGCCTGTAGCATTGTTATGGCCTCTTGAGCTGCTTACTCTGTTGCTCCCTCCCCTCTGGATACTTTTCATTTGGGTGTTCCACTGTTGAGCATCTGGGATTTTATCAAACACTGATGTGATAAAATGCTCCATTGTTGGAGCAAATGGGTGTTAATTTGTTTGCCTGGATGACACTGGAGACCTTTCTGCGTGTGCTGCAGCTGGCTCGTGGACAAGGGACAGGTGGCTTCTGACTGTCTTTCCTCTCCTGCTCTTGTGGCTGCTCTGCTGCAGGACAGGCTGCATCTCCTGATTCTTCCTGCTCCTTCACAGAGGCTTCTTTCTCCATTTATCAAATGCATCTAATCTTGATTCAAACACTAGTGGAGGTACTCTCACAACCCCAGAACAGCAGCATCACTAGAACTGTGTTAATGTGAGATTAGAAACTACACACAGCCCAGTGATCCTCACCTGCTCTCAGAGAGGCAGCAGACTAATGCGGTAATGCTGAACCTTTTTTCTAGGATCTCCTTGAAGCCACTAATTTAATGGAAGAGCTCTGACTGGCTGTTTGCACAGTGACTTCTGCCCACAAGGACCCATGCCAGTCTGCCTTGTGCTGACTGTGCCTACGTGTGTGCTGAACTGGCCCATGGGAGGACTGAAGCTCTGACGGTGCTCAGAGCAGCTGGGTCTGATATCTCAGAAGTCTGGATGTGCTTCTGGCCATGAAGGGCTGTCATGGAATTGTCAGAGTCCTTGTTGGATCAGTTCAGTGCTGATTTCAGTCTGCTTACTTCTCATGCAGCAATTGGGGGTGAGGTGCAATGGCACCTTGGAGCTGCTCTGGACATTTGCAGGACTGTCCCTATACTTAGGTCGGGGGGTAGGAGAGGAGAATTGTCCTTTGTGTGGTGCTGAAGAAATTGGACAAGGTATTTCAAGCTAGGAAACCACTTTCCATCATGAGCTAACACGCTGCTGGGTGTGTAGGCACAGCCACTGCACTGACAGCAGAGTGACCTGCTGGTGAGTGAGCTGGAGGACAAAAGGGGTGTGCCCACATGCACACTGATGGAAACTTGGCTTCTGCCAGACATTGTAAAATGGAGTGAAAGGTTCACTTCATCTGTTCTGTCCTGCCCAGAAGTGTGTGCTGAAGACCAAAGGAACGTTTTGAGGTGTTTTTTCAAAGCAATGTTGTTTTTGCTTAGTTGTGTTGGGATTTTGGTTGGTCTGTTTGTTTTTTTTATGGGAGGGGTGGTTATTTGCAAAGCTTTCCACTTTTCTGTCCTGGGCTAAATTAACCCTGATTTGCTATGGAGAGGCTGCATGTATTCTAGGCTTGCTGCTAGGTGGAGTTGGGGAGAGGTGGGAAAAGAAGATCTTCTGCTCTTTTTTCCCCCCGTTCCAAAGACCTCAAACGTGTCTCTCCAAACTTAGCACAGGGCACAACTGTCTCCTACCTTGGTGGGGTTGCTCCTGCTCTCACCAGAGGACGAGTTTCCCCTTTGCTGCTTCTCGCCTCACTGCAGGACTGGGCATGATGCTCTCAGACCTGATTTCCCCCCTGTTGGCCTCTCTCCCATTGGGTGGCATTGACCTGTCGCTTGCTGCGCGCTCAGTTCTTGGCAAGGAGAGAGGTCAGTGTCAGGTAAACACATAAGTGTCCTTGCTGTGAAAACTGCTGCACATATATCTCATGTATCTCAATTCAAGGTTTGCTGGAGAGATAAGATACTTGGTGGTTTGTTTGGATGTTCAGCAGCCCTGCTTTCCTTCTATGGAAATGACCAAGAAACAGAACTGGGCTACCTGCTGCATCTCTGTAGCGTCTGAAAAGCAAAATCAGGTCTGGGTAGAGTCTCTCACCTGCAGAAGCTTCACAGGGTGAGCTGCAGCACAACAACCTGCGTTTGAAGGCTGAAGCATTCAGAGCAGCTTGCAGGAGAGAGCAAACCACTGAGAAAAGCTGACCTGAAAACAAGGGGCAGAGCAGGGATGCTGGCCAGAGCGTGTTCAGCTATTGCTTGCCTTGCTGCCAGCTCTCTTGATACAAGCAAGGGTGGGGAGGGAAGCCTTCAAAGGACATCCTATAAACAATTTGAAATGAGGAATTTTTATGTTAACAGGTGGTCAAAGGGCAGACTTACAGAGAAGTTCCAGAGATCCTGAGCGTGGCTGGGCAGCCTGATGTGCATTATACCTGTGATGTAGCATCCCTGCTTCAGCATCACACCCCTCTCTGCTGCTCCCTGTGATGTGCTGAGAGTGTCTCATCACATAACAGCTCTCCCTGACTCTGGACTTGCGGGTAGTGCTCAGTTCAGATCAAAATCCCATTGATGCTCAGTGTTTGTCCCCCCTGTGCTCACAGAGGTGCAAAACCTGCAGTGTTAAAAATGCATTTGTGGGGTGAGAAGGGGCTGGTGTGAGGGTGTGGTGCTGCAAGGCTGTGATTGTCAGGTGCCAAGTCCATCACATGCTGAGCTGGGAAGTATCACCCATGTTCAGCAAAAGGAACAAGGAGACTTTGGTCAGTGATGCCCTGCAGAAGTGACTCCAGGTTATCTCGTATCACATCTCTGCAGGGCACCATGTGTTCCTCTAGTGTGTGTCCTGCCACGGCTGCAGCCATGTCCAGCCTGTGCTTGGCAGGTAGGATTGAGACAGGAGGAAACATTGCTCTGTGCTGCTCTACCAGGTGCAAAGTGAAAACATGGAACTATGCAGATGAAACTTCATTTCTGCCTAAGGGAAAAAAAAAAGTCTGGGTTTTTTTTTTCTTTTTTTCTTTTTTTTTCATCTTTTACACACTGCCAGTGAGTTTCTCTGCTGAAGTGTTCTCAGTGCTGCATTTGGACACTTGCCTTTGAAACCTTATTGGAATGAAGAATAGGATTCCCCCCTCCCCTTATGGAAAATCTTGCACTCCTTTTATCTTTCAAAGGTTGTTTTTTTTTTTGCTTATGCTAGCCACTAATACGTTACTGCATTAAAAAACATGACTAAAGCAAACACGCTACCGAGTGATGAACTGCTGATTTGGGATTAGGGCATCTGTAAGTCTTACTGTCACCCCTTTGCTGTAAGAACTGCTCCTACCAGTCTGGTCTTCCAGTCCTCAGCTTGCAGCCCCTTGTGTGATGAGACATTGCAATGAAGATTGCTCCTGAATTGGGCTTAGGTTTGGTTCCTAAAAGAGAAGTCTGCAAGGCAAAATAAGGTGAGTGGGGATCAGGGACTGGTACATGGAGGTGATGCTCATGTTACTGTGCCTCACCCAATTCCCATGCCCTGATGGGCTGGACTACAGCAAGTGTCACAATCCCTCTGCCAGGCCCTCTCACTCCTCCCTCCCTCCACCCCCAGGGAGGCTGTCCTATCCTAGTTTTGATTTCTTTATTCCCCCCTAGCTGTACTTGTAAGTCAGTCTAGCTGGCCTTGCAGCAGACGCCAGCCCCGGAGGCCGGGTGCAGGACCCCAGCAGCATGACAGCTCGGGGTGTCTGGGGGCTCATGCGCCCCTTGCTGAACGGGCTGAGTGGGAGCAGGACTCGCTTGATTCATCTACGTGGGGTGACTGAGCAGCACCATGAACCAGATAAGCAGAGGTCAGAAGGAGGCTTCAGCTCCATGCAAAAGCTCCAGGATGCCCCTGGGGAACTGAGGTGAGAAAAATGCTGAACCCTGCGGTGCTGCTTGCAGAAGGGACATGTGCTTCCCTCTGCCTTGCTCCACAGAAGGGGGAAGGCAGAGGCCAGTGCAAAATGTGGCCTGCAGGAGGTGGTGGATGAGTTAAGTGTGGGCTAAGCAGATGCTGATGGTAGGAAGGTGATGCAGAGAGCCAGTCCATGAGAGGTGCTGCTTCCTGCATCTGGAGCTGTGGAGACCACAGCTAGTGGCCTGGATCCAGAAGATGATGATGTGTCACAGGAGTCCATGAGCCACTGGGACTCTGTCACCAGCCTTTGAGGAATGGAGATGGTGGGTGAGGGATGACAAGACAGCTTGGCCATGAGCCTGCTCTATTCCTGCCACGGGGAATCAGGAATGACCACTGGGTTTCCCTTGGGTTTCTCGTCCCTGCTGCTGTCAAGGCAGAGTAAGATGACATCTGCAGCTCCAGGGAGCAAAATGAGAAGCCACACCACAAGCTCTTGTGCCTTACTGGTGTGCATCTATGGAGCTGGCTGTAGGAGCCTCTGGCGTGTGTGTCCTGCCAGGCTCCTGGGGCCAGTGACTCGTGCTGGGCTTTGCTGAGGCTGCTTGCTCAGGACAGGCTGCACTGTTTGTCATGGTGGCTGAGTTTCTGAGTTGAACTCTGGTGGAAATTGGCCCGAAGCTTGTGCTTAGAAATGCCTCTGAATGCATTTGTTGCCTGCCAGGCTGGAGGAGTCACAGCTGGTCACTGGAAAGGGCAGACCTGGGCCTGTGTGGGGGTCAGAGTGCCTCCCCAAGGAAGGCAGCCTCATAGGGCAGAGGAGCCCAGGAAGGCTGGAGATTCTTTTAAGAAGGGTATCTTGGAGGCACAGGAGGCTGCCCCATGTGCCAAGAGGATGGGGCTGCCTGGCACAGAGTACTCGTCTTCATTTCTACAGCAGGATCTCCCTGCCTGTCCTTCCTCTGCCTCTTCCTTAGGGATAATTCAGGAAGAGATTGCATTTCTCTGAGCAAAATAATAACAACTCTCAAATCTCCTAGATCAGGATGATCTGGGTCAGACTGTAATCTGCTGGACACTGAGAAAAAAACATCATCCCAGAAAATACAATAAAGCACTTTGCTGTCTGACCTCAGAGGAAGGTTATACTGATAACCCTGCTTAATAGGATTTATGAAGACTCGTTATCAATGGGGTTTCTTCCTAATTGGTTTGTTGCTTATCTCTGGCAGTACTTGTAGGCATTTTGCTGTTTTGTATGGCCTTGGAAAGTATATTTTAGGGAAAAAGACTAACAGAAGAAACCACTTTTTTTTGAAAACCCTCTTACTAGTTCCCTGTGTCACAAAAGGTTTTAGATTCTTCTTTTTTTTTTTTCTTAAAAAAAAAAAAACGGGGAGTAATCAGTTGGCAAATGTTGGACTTGCAGTACTGAGTTTGTCACATCCTGACAGGATCTTTCCAAAGCTCTCACTGTGCACCCTGTGATAGTAACTAAATTGTTCAGTCTAAGTGAAGTAAAATTTAATCTAATCAATTTTGAGTTGTTTTTAAAATCCTGGTTCAAAATTACTTTATTTGAAAAAAAATCCTTCACATTTGTTTAGCCTCAAAAACACTGATAAACAAATTCAAAAGTAAATAGAAAATAAAAGCTACAGCCTTTGTTTCCAGGCTCTTCAGAAGCCATGGGCACCCAAAGCAGGTGGCTTGAGCAATGCTTGAGACAGGGACTGATTGAAGGGACATGAGGACAACTTGGCCAGTATGTGAGTGGGTCTGTGGGAGATGACTGAGCTGAATGGTAAAAACAGGTAGTAATCAGTTGAGTTTATGTCCCCAGTAGAGACATGTGTACTGAGAACACAGACAAAGAGCTTAAATTTCCCCTGCAGCCAGCAAGGAGAGAGCAGCTCTTTATACAGGTGCACTCTGGTGTGGTCAGGAGTGTTGGCATCATCCCTGCTGTTGAGAAGGGTGAACTGCTGTGCCCAGGTTGGCCTGAAGTCGTTCAGAAGTTGCCCTGTTGAAGAATGCCCTGAGTTGCAGCATTAAGCAAAGTCCTGGGACTCTGCCATTCCACTGTGCAATGAATTATTTCACCCATAACTGTAATATCAGCATTGCCCCAAAGCCTGTCCGATTGCCATAAAAATGGAATAAATGTGTCTAGATTTAGAGAGGGTTGCTTTATTTTGTCATTTGAGAGCCAGTGTCTGTGGGTGTCTCTGAAGGAGATTGACATGCCTTAGCTGTTGTTTGTCTGGTTCTTTGGGAAATGGGGTGGTCCTGCCTGGCTGTGCGTGACAGCAGCGTGATCTTTCCATCCTGCGTGTGGGAAGCTCTTCTCTCTGCAGCCTGGTCTCGGTGCTAACTCCAAAGCTGTTCTCACAGCCAGGGGACCCTGTTGTTAGACAAATGGCCAGGGCATTGTTTTCTGCTGGAGCTCTCTGAAAAACAGGAAGCCTGGGATGGAGGTGGAGTGGCACTCCAGTCGAGGCACATCTGAGGGCAGAAGAGCAGAGGAGGCAGAAAATACTATTCCATCTTTCTCCACTTCCAAGTTTTGGTGGGATATGGTGATTGGCTTTCCAAAGGAAGAATTCTTTGGAATATCCTGTGCCTGAAGTCTTGCTGATGGAATCCATGCGACAGCAGTTTAAGAAACAGCATCCTTAATTGCTTGGAGAGGCACTGGGGTGATCTGTTGGCAGGAAAATGGGATTAGATGATTCACAATTAGTGATTGTGAGGATCGTTCCACTTGTGCGAAGGGGAATGAACAAGACCTGCAAACTTGAAAGAGAACACTTCTTCCCGCTTTTCTATATTTACAGGAATTTTCTCCTATTCAGCTGGATACATCCCCCCCCTGCTCCCCTTCTGCCTCTTGTGTGTTAAGAAAGGCATAAGGAAATTGTTTAAACTTGATCCTTATGTATTTCTATGCTTAATGTTGAAAGGAAATCAGCAGAGATCTCAAAGTGCATAATTTTCATCTGCCACAGAGCAGAGAGGGGTGAGCAACAGGGTAAGTCCTTCCAGTTGCTGGTGTTACTATCTCAGGAACAATTCCCATTTAATCAATTCCTCCTCCCAGTCTCAGTGAGTTCCCAAGAGGACGTCTGGCACATAGGAATATAGGCACAGCAGTGTTTCCTGGGCTGGTGTGTGTGCACTCGTGTGTGGCTCTGGGCTGTGACAGTTTGTATTCAGCACATGTTGCAAATACACTGCAAGAAATTGGGGGATAATACTAGAAATTCTCAGAGCTCTGAGCCATGCTTGCTGTTTGTTTCACTGGCCCCAGGGCTTCCAGGAGAAACAGGCATAAGAAAACTTACACCAAACAGCATTTCTATTGGAAGAAGCTGGTTGCTGCTTCACTCAGTCTTGTGTAAGTGGGGAAAAAATCAGGGGACTGTGGATTTGGTCAGATCTTCCTGCGAAACTCACTGTCATTAAGGATGTAATTCTTTCTTCCTATGCCAGGAATGACAACAGCAAGGTCATGGAGCAGTGCTGACAGTGCCAGGGCTTGGGAGCTTATCAGAGCTGTGGGGGACAGAGGTGGATCTCTCCAGAGATCTGGGAGAGCAGTGTGTGGTGTTGACCTGACAGAAGAGTGTGAACCCAGCTTCTGCTGCTAGAGAAAGTCCTGGGCTTGGAGATGATTGGTATCTGGGCAGTGCCACTTTGAGAAGTACTGTGTAAAATACCCACTGCTTCCAGGGTGCTGCCCTGTTTCTGTACAGGAGGTGGGACCTTTGGGTAACTGGGACCTCCTGCTTCTAAGGGACAGTCTGGGTACGTACACTAAGAAAAGCCCCTGCTAGCTCATGTGCTTCCCCTGGCAAATATAATAGATTATCTCAGAATACACTGTCTTGGTGAGGAATCCCTAACACCACTGTTCAGGGTGGCAGCCTTCTCCATGGTGATACGGAGAGCCTCCTCTGGAGGAGGTGAAATGGATGCAGTTTCCCTCTTATTTATAAATGGGGCTTCTGCAATTCAGCACTGGGAGATACAGATGGTCTTGTTCTTAACCTTCTGCCAGATTAAATCTTGCAGGCTGTCAAAATAATAAGCGATTTCTGCTGAGCAAGGATCACAAGAATCAGCTCAGAGATTACTCAACACGGTTCTGTGTAAGCTGGGGCTAAGCATGTCTCCTCACAACAAGGCTCCCTGTGATTGAGTGCAGGGGAGGAGTGAGAACTTCGTGAAAGAACAAGCAGCAGAAAACAAACACTCATCAAGTAATCCCCTTGGGAAGGGGAAACAAAATAGGAATGACAACAGCCCTCATTGCATGATTAGTATCTGAACTCCAGCTCTTTTCTTATTTTACCTCACTCCATCCAGGATTAATGTCCCAGGACTCAGAGGCTTTTTGGCTCCGGAGCATCGCGCCTGCTCCTGCAGCTAAAGGTACTGCCAGGGATGTTTGATAAAGGGGCAGGAGGCTGGGTCAGCTCTGACCTGCTCACCACTGAGAACTGATAACCTGAATCTTTCTGACATGGTACAATGCTTCTAGAAAGCATGTGTTTCCCTCTGAGTACTGTCTAGTGCTCTGCCCAAGGGCCTCAGCAGCAGGCTGCAGGGAAGGGTGGGCTGCTCTGACTGTCACACCCTTGCCTTGCAGTGCTGCTGACCAAGTGACAGTGCACTTCATCAATCGGGATGGAGAGCGACTTACAGCCATGGCCAAAGAAGGACAGAGTTTGCTGGAAGTGGTGGTCAATCAGAATTTGGCCATTGATGGATTTGGTAGGTGTTGCCCAAGGGTACGTGCTCTTGGGATTTATGTGTCTGTGCTGTGACCAGTGGGTAGCTGGGAACAGGGCAGCTGTACGCAGGCCACTGTGTTCTGGTGACACCGTGAGGCAAACTTCTCCTCCCTGGCAGCTGCTGGCTGGACTGGTTTACCATGCTGAGCTGGTAGCATGACTTCCACACTTGTCACCCCTGGGATTCCAGTGGCCTGGGCAGTGTGTTTGGCTGGTTAGAGCTGATGTACCAATGTGAAGAGTGATTGTGATCCTCCCAGAGGAGAGGGGGGCTGGAATCTGTATCTACTTGCTGTGTGATCTGGCATCGATTCTGACATTCTCCAGATCTGCTGAAGCCCCTTAGCTCGCTCTGTTCCCAAAGATGATCCCTCTCACCCCTGTGTTTGTTCTGATTTGCTGTCACTCCCTCATTTATCCTCCAGGTGCATGTGAAGGGACACTAGCCTGTTCCACCTGCCACCTCATCTTTGAGAAGGACACCTTCCAAAAGCTGGATGCCATCTCTGATGAAGAGCTGGACATGCTGGACTTGGCATATGGGCTCACAGAGACGTAAGCCTCCCTGCTGATTGCAGTAGGTCTCAAGCCTTTGAGGCAGAATCTCAGCACGTGCCATCTATTTCCAAGGGGACAGCTGTGCCTTTAGAGCTGCTTCGTGCTGGGGCACAGGAGAGCTCTGACAGGAGCTTTAGTGAAAGCTCAGCTTGCATCAGGCATCCCAACGTGGGTGTGGAGTTTCTTCCTTTACTGTGGGAGCTGTGGAGCCTCACTTGGTGTTTTCTCCTCAGGTCTCGGCTCGGCTGCCAGGTGTGTGTTAAGAAATCGATGGACGGGCTGACGGTGCGAGTCCCCACGGATGTGTCGGACATCAGGAAGCAGCTGGAGGTTGGAAAGCAAAGCAAACAGTAACTGGAATGACTCCTGCAAAACTCATGTCCTCACTCGAGGTGTGGGAGGGTGCTTGGCTTTTGGTTAACACTTTTGCTTTTTGTGGCTGGCTTGCAGTAGACCACAGGGCTCCGACTCGGTGTAAGTGCCTGTTTGGCAAGTCTCGTATTTCACCCAAGCTTAACGTGAGGGGCTTTGGAACATGTTTTAAGTGAAGTGCTTAAGTACGCTGCTGAGTACAGCTGGGCTAAAGCGTATGGCTTTACACTTCCCTGGGCAGGTGACAGCAAACATCTGTGCTGTGCATGACTCACTCTTTCCTTGGAAATGTAGGGAATTCTGTTATTCCAACTAACTGCCAAGGCTTGGCTCTGTAACTGCAGAGCAGATCTTTCCCAGTTTGGGAAGGGTAAGAGGCAGCTGTTCCAAACACAGGTGGTGTGTGGGTTGGCTGGATGCTGGAGGCTGGCTCAGCCAGCAGGTGCTGGTCGCCACTGGCATGTTGACATCTCCGAGAGGGATTCGCTTTCCATCCATTTGAGATGTTACAGGTCCCTGAATGGTTTGTGCCGTGATCTGCTGCTTTCTCCAAATGTTACACTTTCCTGTGGCTGTACCTAGCTCAAATAAAACTCTAAAATCAGGCTTTTAGCTCTGTAGAGTGCACTTTTCTGCTAGGAGGAGTTTGGTGGAAATTTAGGTTATAAGATCCTGTTGCACTGCTTTACTTGATGTGATTTAGATGTCACACTTGGCATCTAACTGCCAGGGACCCTGCGAACGGTGCCTGTCCTGCAGCGGGGATTCTGCACAGAAACCCGTCCCAGGGCTGCAGCTCCGCCCTGGGCTCTGCGCAGCGACCCCTGCGAGCCAGCGACCCCTGCGAGCCAGCGACCCCTGCGAGCCAGCGACCCCTGCGAGCCAGCGACCCCTGCGAGCCAGCGACCCCTGCGAGCCAGCGACCCCTGCGAGCCAGCGACCCCTGCGAGCCAGCGACCCCTGCGAGCCAGCGACCCCTGCGAGCCAGCGACCCCTGCGAGCCAGCGACCCCTGCGAGCCAGCGACCCCTGCGAGCCAGCGACCCCTGCGAGCCAGCGACCCCTGCGAGCCAGCGACCCCTGCGAGCCAGCGACCCCTGCGAGCCAGCGACCCCTGCGAGCCAGCGACCCCTGCGAGCCAGCGACCCCTGCGAGCCAGCGACCCCTGCGAGCCAGCGACCCCTGCGAGCCAGCGACCCCTGCTGTCTCGCGCCCCTGCTGTCTCGCGCCCCTGCTGTCTCGCGCCCCTGCTGTCTCGCGCCCCTGCTGTCTCGCGCCCCTGCTGTCCCGCGCCCCTGCTGTCCCGCGCCCCTGCTGTCCCGCGCCCCTGCTGTCCCGCGCCCCTGCTGTCCCGCGCCCCTGCTGTCCCGCGCCCCTGCTGTCCCGCGCCCCTGCTGTCCCGCGCCCCTGCTGTCCCGCGCCCCTGCTGTCCCGCGCCCCTGCTGTCCCGCGCCCCTGCTGTCCCGCGCCCCTGCTGTCCCGCGCCCCTGCTGTCCCGCGCCCCTGCTGTCCCGCGCCCCTGCTGTCCCGCGCCCCTGCTGTCCCGCGCCCCTGCTGTCCCGCGCCCCTGCTGTCCCGCGCCCCTGCTGTCCCGCGCCCCTGCTGTCCCGCGCCCCTGCTGTCCCGCGCCCCTGCTGTCCCGCGCCCCTGCTGTCCCGCGCCCCTGCTGTCCCGCGCCCCTGCTGTCCCGCGCCCCTGCTGTCCCGCGCCCCTGCTGTCCCGCGCCCCTGCGCGCGCTGCTGCTCTCCCCTGTTGAGGCGCGCGGCCTCCGCGCGGTGGAGCTCATGCTGCGCGTGCCTCTGGCTGCGCGTGCACTGAGGGACAAGGGCAGAGGCGGCGGCAGCCTCAGCGCGCGCCCTTCCCGCCCTCCTGCGGCGTCTCTCGCCTTCAGCCTCTGGCACCCGGGACTGGCCACCGGCCGCTGCCCGCCCCGAGCCGCTGCCCGCCCCGAGCCGCTGCCTGCCCGCAGTGCCCCTGCGGGCTCCCGGGCGCAGGTAAGGAGCGACGCTCTGTAAGTCCCCGCTACAGGCTTTGGCCGCCGGGCGCAGATCGCTACAGAACTTTACGCGTGGAAAGAAAGAGATCTACTGGGGAGCTTCCAGCTTTGGGCTGTGGGAGGAGAACTACAGCAGGGCCTCTGCCCTGTTTTGGGTCTGTGGCTGTGGACCGTGGTCTATTGTGCCCTCAGAGGCTGGTGACGGGCATTTCACACAAGCCGGAGCAGGGACAAACACTCCACAGGGCATCCCTTCCCTGCTCCTCAGAAAATACTGCCGGCGTTTGTCGGTTTCTCCCGAGCCTCTTCTCCCTTAACCTGCCCTCAGTTTACAAGAAAGCAACGAGAACAATAATGGATTAAATGAAAGCAGTAAAGCCACTATCTTCAGTAGCACGTCACCTCTCTCCCCACTGTTGATGTTGCCACCTTCTCTGCAAAGCAGGGATGACTTTTCATGGAGCAGCTGCCTGCAAAGCATGGTGCAGAGTTATGTCTTGGGAGATTGGCATTGCTGACTGTTGGGATAACAGAAATGGGTCAGAGACAGTGGAAATAAACTATGGCTCTCCCAGGCATTTCATCACAGTTTCTGCAGGGCAGGGAACAAGTCATAAATGCCAAGCACAAGTGCAAAGAGACTGAAGTGCATGAGTCATTGTCTCTCATCCACAAACTGGATTTGTCTGTCCTTGACCTGTACTGGGAGCAGGTCCTGAAGGCTCCTGGCTTCCCGGATGGCAACCTCATGACACATCTTCCCGAGTGACTGTCCAGTGGGACACCAAATAGAGTTTTCAGTATGGCAGCCCAACTTGGACTAAATCTCCCCTTTTTATCTGAAAAAGGGCAGAGAGGGCAGAATTAAGTAATAATTTTTATTTTGGGCAATTTATACTTGTGACTTTGAGTTTCCTGGGATTAAAAGCAGTAGTTTGGCAGAAGCCAGGATCTCTGGGACCTTTCTGTCTTTACAGCACAGTCCCAGGAAGATAGTGGCCCTGAGTTGTGGGGTTTAGAGGTGGGGCACTACATGAAAGCATGTGCCTGTCCCTCAGCTACACTTGGAACTTGCTGGATGGTGACACACCTCACAGGTTTCCAGGTGTGCTACATCTATTTTGATGGCCTGGAAGAATGCTTCTGCTAACTTGGTGAAGGATTAGGTGCTGAAACACAAGGAACATCTTGGTCTCAAGCAAACTGGACTCTCAGAATTGCTCATGGAAAAAAGTAGTTCTGCAGATTTCCACACCCAGGCCCAGTGGTAAGTGAGGTTCTCTGTGCCTATCCAGAAACCAAGTCTCCTGCTGTCTTGTGTAGCACCCTGTGTCTGCTGTTCAAGGACATGCTCCCAAAGTAGTTTGTGCTTTTCTGATACATTTTAGAGGATTTTGTTTTACATGAAGAAAAATACACTAATTGAAAGCTGTGTTAGAGCACATATCCAGGGAAATGCACCCATATGAGGCAGCCTAAGACAAGAAGGGGAAAATGTGTGTTTTGCCCTGGCTCTCCTAGCGCTTATATAAGCTAATCTCTTTCCAACTGGCTCATAGTTCTTTCAGGTGATGCAAATCATGAGTTCTTACTCTGTATTTGATCCAGGTGTCCCTTGTTTTAACCGAGGCGTGCCCAGACACTGCAGCCACTGAGCCAGTTTATAATCCATGAGCATGTATACAGAATAATTTCTGAGTACAGACAAGTGTTTCTCCTAACAGTTAGTGCTGTTTCACCTTCCTGAAAAGACACAAATAGGAGTAATGTCTGAGCTGGGAGAGGGCTCCTCTCAGAGGGGCCAGCCTCACAGCTCCAGGGGGGAAGCATGTGTATTTCACAGCACTGGCGCGTTGTGCAAACGCCACCACCCAAGAACAGAAGGGAAGTAAGAGCAAGGGAACTAACAGTGACAAGCACACCACACTGACAAACAAACTTGTCTTTTATTGAAATAGTTACAACTGTAGCTCTGGAAAAAAAGACTGTGAATGCCTCATGAGTGTTCACTGGTGAGGGAAATGATGGGGGAGTGTGGGGGGTGTGTGTGTGTTTGTATTATGATTATATACACCTTTCATCAGACAAGGGCCACCAGGATAATCTGGGACAGAGTGCCACACCTTAAACACCCTGCATCTAACAAATCAAACTGTACACCTTGGAAAGTGGGCTCTGGGTATCCCCCATCTCCCCTGCCCCAGTATTCAATGGTGTGAATTTGAAGCGCTGGGCCAGTTCCTGGCACTGACTATCACAGGCCTGGCAGACACGTGGCAGCATCTGCTACCTACTCAATTAGTGCAGAGGTGGCTTCCCCCTCTGCACAGGGGCTGAGCCACAGCAGTGGTCGAGCAAGTCCAGCAATGGCTATTTCCAGACCCTCAGCAACTCGAAGGGGGCACTTACTCCACGAGGATTACCTCTCCCTCATTAGGATTCATGTTTCTCTTGTCCTTCATCCATTCACTGCTGAGTAAAAGTAGTGTATCTGGGAAACTACTTTAGAAAACTCACACATAACCTTTATATGAAACATCCTGAACCTTTGGGGACTCTTCCCATCATTTTCTTAATGCCTGTGAAGCCCGGATGGTGCTCTCAGCATGCTTCTGGAGCTCAGCAGCAGCACTGTGACTCTCTAAGCAGTCCCACTGTGGCATTTCCATGTCCTGCTTTAAGGGGCATGGCTGTTGTGCAGAGTCCCCTGGCTGCAGTTCTTCAGTGGTGCAACACCAGCATCCTGCTCAGCACAGCCCTGCCTGGCATGTCTCCAGAGTGAACTCTGCTGGAGCACACTGTGCCATGTACCATGCTGAGTGGGTACTCGGTGCTCCTCGGAGACAGCATCAGTGCTGCTGAGCCTGGACAGTCTCAGCTTAGGACTGTCTGAAAACTTTCTGGCCAGGTGGGACTGTGCTTCAGCCTCCACTTGATAACATTCCAGACAACTTCCACAACTCCTTGACCTCATGCTAAAGCCAAATCCTGCTTAAGCTCCTCTCAGCCTGTCCAGGATTTTTATTAGCTGTCCCATCCACAGTGTCTCTGGCAAGGGCCTTCTGAAATGTTACCATCATTTACAGACATATAGTCACCTTTTACTTGAAGGACCAGCTACTCCCAGAGGACACTTAAGGTGACTGTGGTTCCATCAAATGCTGACTTTGGGGGAGGGAGAAGAGAGAATTAATGCACAATTCATTGGAAAAAAAGCCCTAAATCTCGGGGTTAGAAAGCCAGTGAAAGCTGGGCTGTGGGGGCCGTTTGGTGTTTCTGGAACCCAGCCTCAACAAGTAAGGAATGCAGTGAGCTAGAGCACCAGGGGACAAAAGATGAGCAGAGAGAGGCAGCAGTGATTCCTGGGATGGAGCTGAAGGGTTTTCCTTTGGGTATATGGTGGTGATGAACAGTGAAGGACTCTGTGCAAGCATAAAGGTTTTTTAACTAATTCTGATGGAGCATTAGCTGTCCCGGTGCTCTGGTCCTCCGCATGCAGCAGTAGCTGACTGGAGAAAATAAAGCAGAGTTTCCTTTCTCTCTATAAAAAGAAAGTTAAACCCTCTACAGGTCACGGGCAGGGAAAGTCTGGTGGCATTCAGCCCACTAGAGTCCCAGCCATGTATGGGTGTAAAGAACACAACTGTTCCACCCCAGTCAGTATGGTCAACCCCCAACGTTGCATATACAGTAGTGTCACTTTGCACTTACTGCCCCATGCAGCCTGATAGATTCTCCACACCCTGGTTGTATCTTACAGAACAGTTCTGCTGCACATACATAGAAAGTACTCAGTTATTCCAAATCCCTCTCCCTAGACAAACGTCTCTTCTGCAAACGCCACTGTGTCACGCTCCTCTGTGCCCGCCTCTGCCGGGGGCTGGCTCCTGAGCCACTCCACCCTGCTGCGAAGGAGTTCGTTCTCCACCATTTCTGCCTCGGCCGTGGGACAGGCCTTGGTCTCATCGTGCCTGAAATACTCCCTGACGGTGTGTCGGATGGAGGCGGGGAGGATGATCCGGATGGTGTGGCTGAACGTGTTGAAGCTCTTGCTCGGGGTTGGCGCCTGCGCCACTTCCACGGGCTCGGTCTCCAGCTCCTTGGGGGAGGAGGCACTCTGGGGGGCCTCTCCATGCTCTGCCTGCAGGGATGGGAGCCCTGGTTCAAGGCTGCTGTGCCTGGAGATGGACTGCAGGACAAGGGGAGTATTCTGGCCATAGAAAACGGTCTGGGGAATGTGGACTCTCACAGTCTGCAAGCTCTTGGACAGGCTGTGCTCACTGCTACTGGGGGAGTCACTGCTGCTGGTCTTTGCCATGTATCTCTCCTCTGCCTCTTCCACAGGAGAGCCCCAAGAGCTGTCTTTATTTGGAGCCACATAAAAAGTTATCTTGGTGCGCTTCAGGCTCTCCTGGCTTGGAGGGCAGGCATCAGCACGTTTGGTTTCTGTGTTCTTCACTGCCTTCTCCCTGTGCTGCTGGTGGCTGCTCTGCAGGGACTTCTCACTGGTGAGGCTGGGAGCTGGGAGCTCAGGGTTTAGTTCTTTGGTATAATCCTGGCTCCTGAGCCCTGGGACAGTGTCCCCTACACAGCTCAGCTGTCTCTCTTCTTCCTGGTCAGTGTCAGCTAGTGGGCTTCCCACAGCAGCTTTGCTGACAGATGGAAAACTTTTCCTCCCTCCAGAGCAATGACTGCTCTCTGCAGCCTTGTGTTCATACCCATGGGAACTGTCCAGCTCACATGGATGTAAGGGCACAGGGGATGTGAAGGACTTGTGCCACTCTTTTGGGGACCTCTTGGCAATCCTGGGAGACACGGCATGAAGCCTGGCAGACGTGCCGAACATGAACGGCAGGGAGGAGTGGTCTGTGGGACTAATGGCTGATGACTCTGAGCAGTAGGAGAAAGCACTGTCTAGGGAGCTGAGCGAGGAGGCAGATGGCGAGGTGGTGGCAGAGGACAGGCTAGAGAAGCTGGACCTGTTGGACAGGCTGGACTTCTGAAGGCCGAGCTGCTTCGGCTGAGAGCTGGTCTGAGGCGACGGCCACAAGTTCTGCCTGGCTTTGCTAGCCACAGGACTCAGGCTTTCATCAATCAGCTTCTGGCTCTCCATCTGCAGCTGCTTGAGCCTGTGGATGTAGTCTGTGTGGCTGTGCATGATGGTGGCATCGCAGCTGGACTGGCGGGCCACCGGCTCGTGGCTCGGAGCGGGGAGCTGGGAGCTGAGGCAGACACTGGGCTCTGACGAGCACCGGTCCCTGGCTGGGCTGAGGGAGCGAATGGAGCCCAGGGAGCAGAAGGAGCCCTCCTCTTCCAGGAGGTCACAGCTGTCCGTACTGGCATTCTTCTGGGCTTGGCTTTGGTAGCAGGCTGTGATCTCGCTGAACAAGTCCCAGTCTTCCTGATCCTCATCAAGTAACAAGCTGCTGGATGGTTCAAAAATGGCATCTGTTTCAGGTACCAGGTGGTGTTTTGGTCCTTCTGGGTCACAAGCAGAAAATTCCAGCTCATCAGAGGAATCATCACGCTGAGACAAGCCTATGCCAGGGGCAGAGAACACAAATTAATTTGTTGCCTGTTTCCTATCTCCATTTAGTACCCTTTAACCAAGGCTGGGAAATATTATCAAGTGCTTGGAAAAACAAATGTGATCCATTATTTTCACAGGGACCAGAGCAAGACTGGAAAGAATACAAAAAATTCTGTCTCAATGACCTGAGCTTTCACCACTGGCCTGTATTCACAGGATAGTTAACAGAGACCACTTGATCTCTTTCCAGTCAATTATTTGGTTTAGCTTTACAGAGCTAATCTGGATGAAAAACCTGCCTGGACATGGCATTGCTAAGGCTGGAACGAGCTGAACAGCAGCCACAGAGATAGAACTGTATCAGGAACACAGCCCCTCAGCCCCCTGCTTTGCCCTCTATTCCTACCTTTGCTGACAGGTGAAGGAAAAACCAAACACAACTGGTTTTCAATGCTTTTTCTTAGAAGAGACATGAAGGGAAAACAAACTCTTTTGTGTGAGGAGATGGCCTATTAAAAGATTTAAAATGCTTCTGGAAGATGCAGTACCACCAACTCACCAAGAGACTCCTCTGAGTTTTTGGACTTCTTTTTTTCTGGTCTTTGAAACAAGGAAGCAATGTCACCTCCAAAAATCTCTCCCGAGTTTTCAATTAGGAATTGCACTAGCAAGGCCACCTGGTAAAGACAGGAATTTACAGTCAGTTTTGTGAATATAGCCACCTGAATAAATCAAGTCAGATGGGTCACAGAGTGTTCCTTTTCCTCTGACAAAGATGTAATTTCCTACAGAACATTTTGCTCAAGGAGCTGTTAAGAACATGGCAATGTGTCTGTATGAACTACACCTGGCCAAGAATAGGAGCTACATGAACTGGAACAGTGAGATGGGTACGATGGGTACAGGATGTTCTACACTTCTGCCTACTCTTGGTAACACCTTCTTAGCTCCAAGCAAGCATTCCTCCCCTCTGATGCACCATCATGTTCTTTGTTTGCTTTGTCTCTTTGAGATGGCTGCAGACACAGCTGAAGTGGCAATATCTAACTTCAGCTGCTCATTCTTTCTTGTGCTTGCTTGACCATCTAGGAAGATCATCTGGTAAAGCAACCACAGCTTCCCTTTCCACCCTGGAGGAACTAAACCCCCCTGCCAGCACAGGCACAGTTGCACGAGGGACACGATGAAATCTGGATGCCACTCAGCCATCACCATCACTGGTCCCATGCCTTTCTTTAGTCTTCAAAACACAGTGTCCGTAAAAGGGGCAGAAGAGCACGAGGCCAAGCCCACAAAACATTACCTTCTTTGTAGACCTGCTCTCCTCCTCAGGCCCAGTGGGACTCGGCAGCCACAGCATATTGGGTGCTATGCAAAGAGACAGGTTAAAGGCATTCATCTGATTCACCCCAGAGTTCTGCTCAATATGATGGAGGACTCCAAAGAGGTGTCTGAGTAAGATGAGGTTGGCCTCTGGAAGCTGGTTCACGAGACTGTTCAGGGAGTGAGAACAAAGGAAAATGGTGCTGTTCAGAAAAATCTGCTCCTCAAATATCAGAAGTTACTTCCCAAAGGTTTTGCCTCCTTCTACCCCTTTGCAACCAGTTAGACACATCTGATAACACAATGAGACTGTCACTCCCTTCCACCAACCAACGCAAGAGCCACAACTTCACATCCATACTGCCTACCTGCTCTGGTCACAGAGCTGGGGGGACCAGGGCAGTTGTGTCTAGAGCACATGGCTGCAAGTCCCTAACACCTTAACAAAACAATGGCTGTTCAGAGGAGGTGCAAGCAGCTCCAGGCCAGCAGCACACGGGACAGTGCCACTGCCTGTGTCCCATGCTGCAGAGACAATGGTTTAAGAGGCCCAGGCCAAAAGGTAAGGCTCAAACACTGAGCTGAGCCACTGCCAGGAAGAGGTTTGATATGCTGCATATCCCACGGTGCTGGCAGACTACTGCTGCTCAGGTCAGCAGTTTCAAGGCAGTAAAACTATTTTTTCTTTTCACTGCCAATATGATGATCAGCTTCATTTTGTGCACAAAAGAAAAAAGTTACAGTTGTTATGGATCTAACTCCACTTATATGTGATATACTTCTGGTAGCTGAATTACTGTGTTTCTTCAGTTTGTTGGGTCTGGTAATTTGAACTAGTCATCAGAAAATAACTTTCTAACTACATTTTTGGGGGTCAGAAATGTTAAAAATGTTCATAGAAGACCACTGAAAGGGAAATGTTCTGCCCAGTGACAAGGGCAATCAGCAATAATTCTGCTGTGGTCTGGAGCATTGCCAGGCATCTCCCCCAGAAGATGAAGTCTATGCCAAGGGCTGTATGCTTCCCCTTCTCCCACCAAAAGCAGCTTCTATAAAGGATTTTACAAACCTTTTGATAGCTTCAATCTTATGTGCTCGATTTTCTGTGTCCACAGCTTCCATCCACAGTCCGTGCATGTCTGAGGATAGAACACTGTCAGGTATATTTCGAAGAAAATCCTGAATTAAATATATATATGCAGAGCAGTCTGGTCAGTTTTGAGTTCCTTGTTTCGGTTTCATGATGCATAGTCATTGTTTATTCATATTAAACAGAAGATAAAAAAGAC